>JAGVVM010008589.1:0-11048 GCA_019149425.1 Psidium friedrichsthalianum
CCGCCTTAGAAACTTAGCTGGCAATATACAGGAAGGGAGGAACCAGACGCAGTCAGGTAGTTTCCTGTTGATTATTTATGATTGAGGATCATAATATGTTCAACTTCTTGAAAAGTACTGAACCTCGTTGTGTTACCTGTTGGGTCAAGCAGAGTTGAATGTGAGAATCCGCTGTTGGATCTGCCGAGGCTACTTTACAATCAGATAATACGCAGTCAATCGAGTTGGGGAACCTGCTGTTTTCCTCAGGTGCATCACTTGAGGAAAGTGAACACAAGGTACAGACAACAGAGAGTTCCGCTGCACGTATGCTCTTGTACTGGAAACTACTTTTAGTTGTCTTAGATAGTTTTAGAGCATTTTAATAAGTCAAAATGTTTGGCCTTGTCACTAACATTGGACAAATCTTAAGGAGTCGATGGATGTGACTTCAAGATGTCCACCTAGCTGTCCATCAGGAAGCTCTCTGACGTGTTCAAGTGAAGATGCCATTATTATAAGTCAGAAGGTGCTGCGAGCCACAATGAAAAGCATGATGTTCGTGAGGAGTCACATGTTCCAAAGGGATTAGGGCTTGGAAGTTTGGAGAGGAAGGTTAGAATGACATTTGATGTGCATTGTCCATAATATCCTCTTGCTTATAACCATTTCCTGTCAAACATGCTGGTTGGCCTGTGATATTGTTCATACAAAGGACTTATTTCATAACTTTTTCTTGAGCACAACCCTAGATTGGTAGATGCTCATAAGTTAGATATATTTGTAAGTCTTTTTATAGGGCCTGCACCCCCTAGGCACCATGATAGTTTTTTTCCTGGTCAAAATTACTTGCTTGTTTGGCTGGAGGGATCATCATTATGGGGACATTGGTTCTGCAGAATTTTGATGCCCTTGAATCAACATTTTACTTTTGGATCCGTATATTTAGATGGAAAAATATGCATGTTCAAATGGTTGAAATGTTTTAATGATTTCTTGTTTGCAAATCATTATATTTATTCTGTTGGAATAAATTGTTTCACGCACACAATCTCTGTAAACTGATATGTTGAACACTGAACCAGCGACGGGGGAGGCAATCAAACCACCAGCCAATGAAGACAATGCAACATCAAGTGCTCCTCTTGATCAAAATCAGCTCATCAGATCGAGTGGACAACAGATTTTGCAGTCTCTGTTATCTCAAGGTTTGTCTGTAAATGGAGCAGAGGCAAATAATCGACCAGTGGGAGCATCAGCTGCTGCTTCTGCACAAGTTACGGAAGACTCATCACAAGGATGGCAAGGTCCTGATAGCCAGGTTGATATGGGAGGTCTTATGTCTCAGGTTCTGCATAATCCTGCATTAAATGGTTTGCTAGCGGGGGTTTCAGAGCAAACGGGGGTTGGTTCTCCTGATGCCTTGCGAAATATAATGCAACAGCTCACTCAGAGTCTGTAATGATGAACGCTGTAATCAGGTTGCTAGACAGGTTGACCGCCAAGATCTCGGCAATATGTTTGCCGGGATGGGAGGCCAAGGTGGTAGAATTGATCTGTCTAGAATGGTCCAACAGATGATGCCCATTGTGTCTCAAGCTTTAGGTGGTGTCTCAAATGGCAGTTCGTTGTTCCCGGAATTCGAATCTGAAATTCAGAGACCTTCCAATGAGAATAGACCTACCAGAGACTACGTGACTGGTGATTCTCTTGATCAGGTTTGTACATTGCACCTAAAGAACTAGCAACAGGGTTGGATGCTCTGTCTCGTTCACTCTTGATGTGCTTGTTAGAGAGAGTGATGATTGTTTTCTATGTATGTTTTAGGGCTAGGCGCTGTTTCTTGAATTTGCCTATTTGATGTTTCGTGATTTTGCCGATGTAGACATATCATGAATCAGTCTCATGTATAAGTGACCAGAACAACAAAGGATGTTAAGAGTTCATGCTGCATATAGTGTTTTAATTGTCTGTCATAGTCTTACAGTTTGTCGAAGTCGGTTGTTTTGGCTGCACTAAAACTTACATTCTTTTTTGGTTACTAGATATATATATATATATATATATATATATATATATATATATATATATATATATAAAACCCATTAAGGCAGCAGAGAGCCGTTTACATTTAAATTAAAGGCTAAAAGTTTTGGCAGAATCTGAAAGGATTTGTTTCATCTGTAACAAATGAACCTCTTCCTCACCAGATTTTGGTGTCCAATGTATCTAATAAATAACTGGAGAACTTTCTTTGGTCTCAATTCTTGTCCCTTCCAAAATTACTTATCATATTATAAATAAGCAAAAGTTAACAATTTAACTCCCATCTACCATCCATCAGCCACTGCCTCCACTAAAACTATCCTCACCCATTGCTCCACTCAAAAAATAACCTTATCCTTTTTTGAAGTACGTTACATGGTCAACTCTGGTAATCATTTTACTTCTAATGCTTTCAACTCCATCTTTTTAATGAGGAAATTCTGGATTTCCTGTTCTTGGTCATGTCTTGTATGTTAACATATCATTTGCGCTGGGTTCTATGTAGGTCAACATGGAACACGTAATTAGGAACGTCGAAGACTTACATCCTCCGTTAGATGTATTTAACTCAATGGTTGAAAATGCAAGTCGAGTGTATGGCAGCAGAAATGATTCTGAAGACATTGTGGTTGCACTTAGTGGGGATGAGAATCTAGCAAGGGTAAGTACTCTTCTGATGAAGATCTGATCCGATGCATGTGCAGACCTCTGATCTCCATTTCATTGAGATTATTGCCCTTGCTGGAAGACATGCATATTTGTCCAAGCTCAAATGTTAATAAGGATGGTGCATTTTGCAGGAGTATATCGAGTTGCTGCGTCATGATCTGCAGCAGCGGATGCAGGGTGACTCAAGGCAAGTATAGGTACTGGTAATAGCTGTCAAGAGCTTCAACCAATTGCAGATTTGATGGATTTGGGCTAAGTTTGAGGCCACTTTGGATTGTTCATGAGCTTCCATTTGAAGACTTTGTACAGATATGTTTCAAGCTTGTAGGAAATAACAATGTAATCATATATAGGTGTCAGTGAACCTAAGCATCTGCTTTTCTGATGTATATTTAATTATAACGGTTGCCTTTTGCTGTTGTGTACCTTCATTTATTTTTTGTTATTACATTGTTCCCTTTGAGTTCTGGATTCTGCCTTAGTTCTGTGCGGAAGTTTGGTGGGGCCATCAGAAGGCGGGCTTAACCGTGGGACGCATCCGACTCCATAGTTTGTTCCTCCTCTCTATTTCTTCTCACACGAGGTTGGCTCCTCTCTGTAATTGGATTTGGTGCCGCTTATAGGTGGCGCTGGTCAGTTTCTCATATGTTGCGAAAGTAGATTTTGCAACATGGTAAGAATACATGCGACATTGTCTACACGAATTCTATGTGCAGTCTACAACAGCTCCTCTTTATCAATCTCATCTGAGGGAATCGGGGAAGATGGCACTAAAATAGATGGTGGATGATACGATTTGATCTCTTCTGTGCGCCTCGGCTCCCGGCTAGCGAGCCAAGCAAACGCAGCGGTGAAGAATTTGCAACTGATAGTTGTGCACGTTTGAGATTATGATTTAACTGCCAATCTATGGCTGTAGAGATCCCCGAATCGCAGCGTGCTTATGTTGGGCCCGAGTGCAGGCAGAGGATTCTTGATTTGTGGAAATGAGTTGTTTTTTCACCTTCGGTGTCTGGTGTGTTGTGCTGTGGTCTCGTGAATGTCTGGATCTTGCTTCTATTTACGGCTTCTTAGGCGGTCAAAATTGACTTCCCAAGAGGAACCGAGGTTGTTCATCAAGGACTCTGAAACACTTGCGATTTTGCTGCCTATCTGGTTGGTGTCGCGTCACTGCCGAGTGCAACCCGTGGGTTCGGGGGCATTAACGAGCCCCGCTAGTTCCGCAAAACGCGGGACCGTCCCCCTCGATCCGAAGTACGACGAGTAGTTTTGGCAATATGCTCCGAAAGCGCGTCGAAGGTCATGAAAAATGGAAGGGTTTTGCGATGTTGAGCACGTGGCATGTGAATGCTCGGGAATTGATCAGTCTCAGCCACGTGCGATCCAAGCGGTGCTATTATTTAGGCCGTTCACGCACGGTCGGTCTGCGTGTCTGATCTCAAGTTGCATCATGGGAATGTGCGACTTTAATTCGATTGGCCGCTTCTTGCTGTCGAGCGCGTAATCTTTTTCTCTCTCTTTTTTTTCTCGTTTTTTTTCTTCTGTATTAGCTTCATTCGTCCTATTAGTAAATTGCACCACCGCTTGGGGGTTAAAACAAAAAAAAAAAGGGAAAAGGAAGTTGCATCACTGTTTCAAGTACTCTAATCATGACCTCACGAAATTCGAAATTTATTGCATTTCTCTAATAATCCAACAATAGCACACTTCTAAAAGGAATGGGAGCTGCAACAAGGGAGTTGTAACTCTCATGCGAACCGTTAGCCACACTGTATTCGCATCTGTGTATGTGCGCTCACATGCACACAATTATATGAAAACTACTATCTAAACACATGGATGAATGTGTAGCTGTTGCGGTTTTTCAAATTCTAAGCAACAACCAACTGAAGTTTGATCGCATCTTTAGGTCTAGAAAATTGTCGTCTTCTTATGTGGAGGTGCGTAGCAGTTAGTTTTCTCTGATGGAACAATGCCTAGGAATTAAAATGGGAAAAACAATGGTATCAAACAGCACTTTATATGCATAAGTAGGAAATAAAATAAAAATTTCGACCGGTTCCAGTTTGGGCTTGGATCCCTAAAAACGGGAACTAGGCACCGAACTGTCCGGCCACCGGTTTCAATAAGAACCGTAAACTAAACCGCCACCTATAGAATCGGGAATCGGATCATTGGTCTCGATCCGATCCGAGCGATCTAATTTGTTCACTCTTAGGTATTGCTGTCACCTTAAACTGCATGGAGTGTAATGTTCATAATCTTTAATAGTCAAAGTTGTCAGGTGAATCACATAAGAAAAGACTAGGATTGTTTGACCGCAGCAACCTCGTCGCCATGACTATTTTTCTAATGGCCAGATTCTCCCGGGTGGCGCCAGTGAAAGACCCACTTCATGTGCATTCAGTACTATCAGGAGCAGAGACAAAATTTAATCCCGCCGTCGTCGCCGCGGCGTCGTCCAAGCCGATCGTTTCATCAGATACGACGAGCCTCGCATTAATAATATCACATGATATAGGTACTCAAACAATATCGAGCTCATGAGCCCACGCGAGAGATCGTCCCTAAAGTGGTAAGTTTGCAATTGTGCAAAGCCCTAAACATATTGCTTTAGTCTTAAACTCTCTTTTTTTTCCAATTCAGTCCTAAATCAGCTCGCATTGGCACAGATGCAAAATTACAATAAATTCAAGACTTTTTTTTGGTAATTTTTTCTCAAAAGGCAATACGGACGTAGTTTCCCTTATATGGTAGGAGGATGTTTTGTCTTTAACATCCATTAACAACAGATGATTCTAGGGAGATTTAGTTTACCGTATCTGCACTTACATTCCCGGGGGGAATGTAAGTGCAGATACGGTAAACTAAATCTCCCTAAATCATCTGTTTGTTAATGGATGTTAAAGACAAAACATCCTCCTACCATATAAGGGGAAACTACGTCCGTATTGCCTTTTGAGAAAAATTACCAAAAAAAGTCTTGAATTTATTGTAATTTTGCATCTGTGCCAATGCGAGCTGATTTAGGACTGAATTGGAAAAAAAGAGAGTTTAAGACTAAAGCAATATGTTTAGGGCTTTTGCACAATTGCAAACTTACCACTTTAGGGACGATCTCTCGCGTGCGGCTCATGAGCTCGATATTGTTTGAGTACCTATATCATGTGATATTATTAATGCGAGGCTCGTCGTATCTGATGAAACGATCGGCTTGGACGACGCCGCGCGACGACGGCGGGATTAAATTTTGTCTCTGCTCCTGATAGTACTGAATGCACATGAAGTGGGTCTTTCACTGGCGCCACCCGGAGAATCTGGCCATTAGAAAAATAGTCATGGCGACGAGGTTGCTTGCGGTCAAACAATCCTAGTCTTTTCTTATGTGATTCACCTGACAACTTTGACTATTAAAGATTATGAACATTACACTCCATGCAGTTTAAGGTGACAGCAATACCTAAGAGTGAACAAATTAGATCGCTCGATCGGATCGAGACCAATGATCCGATTCCCGATTCTATAAGGTGGCGGTTTAGTTTACGGTTCTTATTGAAACCGGTGGCCGGACAGTTCGGTGCCTAGTTCCCGTTTTTAGGGATCCAAGCCCAAACTGGACCGGTCGAAATTTTTATTTTATTTCCTACTTATGCATATAAAGTGCTGTTTGATACCATTGTTTTTCCCATTTTAATTCCTAGGCATTGTTCCATCAGAGAAAACTAACTGCTACGCACCTCCACATAAGAAGAACGACAATTTTCTAGACCTAAAGATGCGATCAAACTTCAGTTGGTTGTTGCTTAGAATTTGAAAAACCGCAAAGCTACACATTCATCCATGTTGTTTAGATAGTAGTTTTCATATAATTGTGTGCATGTGAGCGCACATACACAGATGCGAATACAGTGTGGCTAACGGTTCGCATGAGGTTACAACTCCCTTGTTGCAGCTCCCATTCCTTTTAGAAGTGTGCTATTGTTGGATTATTAGAGAAATGCAATATTTCGAATTTCGTGAGGTCATGATTAGAGTACTTGAAACAGTGATGCAACTTCCTTTTCCCTTTTTTTTTTTTGTTTTAACCCCCAAGCGGTGGTGCAATTTACTAATAGGACGAATGAAGCTAATACAGAAGAAAAAAACGAGAAAAAAAGAGAGAGAAAAAGATTACGCGCTCGACAGCAAGAAGCGGCCAATCGAATTAAAGTCGCACATTCCCATGATGCAACTTGAGATCAGACACGCAGGACCGACCGTGCGTGAACGGCCTAAATAATAGCACCGCTTGGATCGCACGTGGCTGAGACTGATCAATTCCCGAGCATTCACATGCCACGTGCTCAACATCGCAAAACCCTTCCATTTTTCATGACCTTCGACGCGCTTTCGAGCATATTGCCAAAACTACTCGTCGTACTTCGGATCGAGGGGACGGTCCCGCGTTTTTGCGGAACTAGCGGGGCTCGTTAATGCCCCCGAACCCACGGGTTGCACTCGGCAGTGACGCGACACCAACCAGATAGGCAGCAAATCGCAAGTGTTTCAGAGTCCTTGATGAACAACCTCGGTTCCTCTTGGGAAGTCATTTTGACCGCCTAAGAAGCCGTAAATAGAAGCAAGATCCAGACATTCACGAGACCACAGCACAACACACCAGACACCGAAGGTGAAAAAACAACTCATTTCCACAAATCAAGAATCCTCTGCCTGCACTCGGGCCCAACATAAGCACGCTGCCGATTCGGGGATCTCTACAGCCATAGATTGGCAGTTAAATCATAATCTCAACGTGCACAACTATCAGTTGCAAATTCTTCACCGCTGCGTTTGCTTGGCTCGCTAGCGGGAGCCGAGGCGCACCAGAAGAGATCAAATCGTATCATCCACCATCTATTTTAGTGCCATCTTCCCCGATTCCCTCAGATGAGATTGATAAAGAGGAGCTGTTGTAGACTGCACATAGAATTCGTGTAGACAATGTCGCATGTATTCTTACCATGTTGCAAAATCTACTTTCGCAACATATGAGAAACTGACCAGCGCCACTATAAGCGGCACCAAATCCAATTACAGAGAGGAGCCAACCTCGTGTGAGAAGAAATAGAGAGGAGGAACAAACTATGGAGTCGGATGCGTCCCACGGTTAAGCCCGCCTTCTGATGGCCCCACCAACTTCCGCACAGAACTAAGGCAGAATCCAGAACTCAAAGGGAACAATGTAATAACAAAAAATAAATGAAGGTACACAACAGCAAAAGGCAACCGTTATAATTAAATATACATCAGAAAAGCAGATGCTTAGGTTCACTGACACCTATATATGATTACATTGTTATTTCCTACAAGCTTGAACATATCTGTACAAAGTCTTCAAATGGAAGCTCATGAACAATCCAATGGCCTCAAAACTTAGCCCAAATCCATCAAATCTGCAATTGGTTGAAGCTCTTGACAGCTATTACCAGTACCTATACTTGCCTTGAGTCACCCTGCATCCGCTGCTGCAGATCATGACGCAGCAACTCGATATACTCCTGCAAAATGCACCATCCTTATTAACATTTGAGCTTGGACAATATGCATGTCTTCCAGCAAGGGCAATAATCTCATGAAATGGAGATCAGAGGTCTGCACATGCATCGGGATCAGATCTTCATCAGAAGAGTACTTACCCTTGCTAGATTCTCATCCCCACTAAGTGCAACCACAATGTCTTCAGAATCATTTCTGCTGCCATACACTCGACTTGCATTTTCAACCATTGAGTTAAATACATCTAACGGAGGATGTAAGTCTTCGACGTTCCTAATTACGTGTTCCATGTTGACCTACATAGAACCCAGCGCAAATGATATGTTAACATACAGACATGACCAAGAACAGGAAATCCCGAATTTCCTCATTAAAAGATGGAGTTGAAAGCATTAGAAGTAAAATGATTACCAGAGTTGACCATGTAACGTACTTCAAAAAAGGATAAGGTTATTTTTGAGTGGAGCAATGGTGAGGATAGTTTTTAGTGGAGGCAGTGGCTGATGGATGGTAGATGG
Organism: Psidium friedrichsthalianum; assembly: GCA_019149425.1. NCBI lineage: Eukaryota > Viridiplantae > Streptophyta > Magnoliopsida > Myrtales > Myrtaceae > Psidium > Psidium friedrichsthalianum. The sequence goes on from JAGVVM010008589.1 coordinate 8,748, forward strand.
GAGTTAAATTGTTAACTTTTGCTTATTTATAATATGATAAGTAATTTTGGAAGGGACAAGAATTGAGACCAAAGAAAGTTCTCCAGTTATTTATTAGATACATTGGACACCAAAATCTGGTGAGGAAGAGTTTCATTTGTTACAGATGAACAAATCCTTTCAGATTCTGCCAAAACTTTTTAGCCTTTAATTTAAATGTAAACGGCTCTCTGCTGCCTTAATGGGTTTTATATATATATATATATATATATATAATATATATATATATATATATATATATATCTAGTAACCAAAAAAGAATGTAAGTTTTAGTGCAGCCAAACAACCGACTTCGACAACTGTAAGACTATGACAGACAATTAAACACTATATGCAGCATGAACTCTTAACATCCTTTGTTGTTCTGGTCACTTATACATGAGACTGATTCATGATATGTCTACATCGGCAAAATCACGAAACATCAAATAGGCAAATTCAAGAAACAGCGCCTAGCCCTAAAACATACATAGAAACAATCATCACTCTCTCTAACAAGCACATCAAGAGTGAACGAGACAGAGCATCCAACCCTGTTGCTAGTTCTTTAGGTGCAATGTACAAACCTGATCAAGAGAATCACCAGTCACGTAGTCTCTGGTAGGTCTATTCTCATTGGAAGGTCTCTGAATTTCAGATTCGAATTCCGGGAACAACGAACTGCCATTTGAGACACCACCTAAAGCTTGAGACACAATGGGCATCATCTGTTGGACCATTCTAGACAGATCAATTCTACCACCTTGGCCTCCCATCCCGGCAACATATTGCCGAGATCTTGGCGGTCAACCTGTCTAGCAACCTGATTTACAGCGTTCATCATTACAGGACTCTGAGTGAGCTGTTGCATTATATTTCGCAAGGCATCAGGAGAACCAACCCCGTTTGCTCTGAAACCCCCGCTAGCAAACCATTTAATGCAGGATTATGCAGAACCTGAGACATAAGACCTCCCATATCAACCTGGCTATCAGGACCTTGCCATCCTTGTGATGAGTCTTCCGTAACTTGTGCAGAAGCAGCAGCTGATGCTCCCACTGGTCGATTATTTGCCTCTGCTCCATTTACAGACAAACCTTGAGATAACAGAGACTGCAAAATCTGTTGTCCACTCGATCTGATGAGCTGATTTTGATCAAGAGGAGCACTTGATGTTGCATTGTCTTCATTGGCTGGTGGTTTTGATTGCCTCCCCCGTCGCTGGTTCAGTGTTCAACATATCAGTTTACAGAGATTGTGTGCGTGAAACAATTTATTCCAACAGAATAAATATAATGATTTGCAAACAAGAAATCATTAAAACATTTCAACCATTTGAACATGCTATTTTTCCATCTAAATATACGGATCCAAAAGTAAAATGTTGATTCAAGGGCATCAAAATTCTGCAGAACCAATGTCCCCATAATGATGATCCCTCCAGCCAACAAGCAAGTAATTTTGACCAGGAAAAAACTATCATGGTGCCTAGGGGGTGCAGGCCCTATAAAAAGACTTACAAATATATCTAACTTATGAGCATCTACCAATCTAGGGTTGTGCTCAAAGAAAAAGTTATGAAATAAGTCCTTTGTATGAACAATATCACAGGCCAACCAGCATGTTTGACAGGAAATGGTTATAAGCAAGAGGTATTATGGACAATGCACATCAAATGTCATTCTAACCTTCCTCTCCAAACTTCCAAGCCCTAATCCCTTTGGAACATGTGACTCCTCACGAACATCATGCTTTTCATTGTGGCTCGCAGCACCTTCTGACTTTATAATAATGGCATCTTCACTTGAACACGTCAGAGAGCTTCCTGATGGACAGCTAGGTGGACATCTTGAAGTCACATCCATCGACTCCTTAAGATTTGTCCAATGTTAGTGACAAGGCCAAACATTTTGACTTATTAAAATGCTCTAAAACTATCTAAGACAACTAAAAGTTCAGTACCAGTACGAGCATAGTGCAGCGGAACTCTCTGTTGTCTGTACCTTGTGTTCACTTTCCTCAAGTGATGCACCTGAGGAAACAGCAGGTTCCCCAACTCGATTGACTGCCGTATTATCTGATTGTAAAGTAGCCTCGGCAGATCCAACAGCTGGATTCTCCACATTCAACTCTGCTTGACCCAACAGGTAACACAACGAGGTTCAGTACTTTTCAAGAAGTTGAACATATTATGATCCTCAATCATAAATAATCAACAGGAAACTACCTGACTGCGTCTGGTTCCTCCCTTCCTGTATATTGCCAGCTAAGTTTCTAAGGCGG
>JAGVVM010008590.1:0-23328 GCA_019149425.1 Psidium friedrichsthalianum
CCGGAAGATGAGGCGGCCCTGTGAGCGCTCATTGATTGGGCATGTTGTGCCACGCAAATGAAAGGCAATTACAAGGCGACACAACGCCGGGATATCATTACAGAGAGTTACGCAGCTTTATGTCTTGAACATAATGGATATCATATGCTCAACCCCTTCTCACATATGGTTGCAAATTAGACATAATGTGACAGTCATCATTTCTTTCAGCTATACGTGGTGTGTTCACATTATTATTGGCCTTTTGTGGGACTTCGTTGTGATGTTTTGACTTTTTTTTGCTTGTAGATCTGGTTGAGCAATGAAGACTTCCTTAAGAACTTGCAGCAGTTAGAAAGCCTGTGATGATGTGTGAGTGCCAATAGCGATGAGCAGTATGTGTTAATGTTTTCCATATGAAATAAATAAGTGTAAGGCTTGTATTGGGCATCAACTGCGCAACGTATCCGCTGCCTGCTTTTGTACTATTGGTGGCTTGGGGGCCATGAGGTATTGTGCTTGTGTTTGGGCCATAGAGGTGTTGGACTCGTGTTCTCTACTTGTATCTTGGGGGCTCATATCTTATGGACTTAATGATTAGAGATAGTATGGTTTCGGAGCACGCATCGCGATCCTAAGATGTGTACCCGAGCATCCAACTCCGGCCTTATCCTTATAGCTGGAATTATTTTGGAGGATGTAACCATACTGCCGAAACATCCATCGATTATTCCTAGGTTGGTAGGGTCTGTTTGCTGATAATCACTTGTCCTTCGATCTTTTTAAACCTGTAAAGCACCGCTTGTCTTCGACTTTTTTCCATAAATATCAAAGTCTTGAGATGTTTCCCCTTTCTAACACTTGCTTTGTGCAGCATGCTGTGCTGTATTTGACGACTGTCTAAGCTCATAGGCAACCTCAAAACTGATGTGGACCTGCTATCTCGCTTATTGGATGTTGCTAGCTTTATCTTCGCCCTGGTAAATGTGCAAGCGCCTGCACTGCCGGGGCAATGCTCGCTGCATCAATGACTTGTGCGTTCTCTCACTAGTTAAGTAGTAGCAGTAAGAACTGCTGGCTCTTCAAGTTAGTATGGCCTCTGGATCGGATCTGGTAAACAATGTGCTGTAAAAACCGGTACCAGATCATCTTGGTTGTGATCTGGTAGACAATGTGCCGTTATTAGTTTGCATAGTACTTTGCAAATCGGAGACGTTGGTTGGTTGTAGTCTGATTCTTACACATCTTAAATCTTGGATCTTCAGCAGTCTACTTTTATCAACCTGGTTTTAGGGTGATTGCAGACGCCGTCTATCTGCAATACGTGTGTTAGATCGGGCGGGCAAGATGACAGAAGCGCAGGGCAAAACCAAATCCGAATATAGCAAAGTGACAAATAGATGTAGAAATCAACTTGACACGAAGGCTTACGTGATTTGAAAACGGTGCGCCCGTTCATACGGTCAAGAAGATCACCATAGGTATGTCGCCATTGTGGCGAGTGAGACTACAACATTTAATTATGCATAGCAATATTATTAGGGAAAAGGAAGAAAAAAAAGTCATATTTCGATTGCACTGGTATCAATTTATTCATAAATAATTTAATTGGATCAATTTAGTCATAAACCTTTTTATGTTTAGTACTAATTTAGTTGTCCAATCAATTTTAGGCGAAAATAGTTGACATGGATGTTGATTGTTTTATGAGTACGATACTGATGTCGCGACATGAGACTATGGAGCATTATTTCTAATAAAATAACTTTTTAAAATTTTTTTAAAAAATATTTTTTGATTTTATATATTTTTCATTTGGGGGCTAGACGAGGGGTTGCGGGGCCCTTGTAAGTATTTGTGTAAGGGTCGGGCGCCTTGGGGCCTGAGTGGTTGGTGATAGTGTGCCATGAAGGCGCTAGGGTGTAGGGGCGTTCGCGGTCAGCCCACAAGATCAATGTCTGCAGTGGGCAGCGCCGATCTGCGGCGTCATCAAAGGCGCGCTCCACGGGTTTCTCTGTTCTCTTGGCAATGCAGTCCTCATACGACCTCAAAGTGAAAGGAAAAAAAATTAAAAAAAGATGTTTGTGGCGTCCCTGTCAGCTCGCAGCATGTAAGTTGGCGCCGACATCCATGTCAGGCGATTTCAGGTTTAAATTGGTCGGAATTGATTGAATTGATACGGGCAATAAAAAACGTTCTATGAGGTTTAATTGCGTTGAATTGAAAAGTTATAGCGGTGGCGATTTAGTATTGGCTAGTGGGCAATAGGTTTAGACTACTTTTTGGGTACTATTCTCTCAAAATTGCCCATTCCTTAGATAGACATCGAAACTGACAAGTTATGGGGCTAAAATTTTCTCATTCTCTCTCTCTCATCGAGTCTTCCTTGATGATGACATTTAAAAGCTCTATAGGTATTGTTTGCAAATGTTGTGCATTCTTCCAAGAATAGGTTTGGAACAAGCATGGGTCATTATTCCCGTCGAGGGTGGCCAGTGTCCCAGTGAAAATCACGTCTAGGCTTTCTATCACATCATATGAAATGAAAGGAAAAAGGTTAAACGACATAACTCAGCGACGGTCTGATGCTTCAAGTGGCGAACGTCTATTAACGTTATACGAGGGAAAGGGCAAAGAATGTTAGCTCGCAAGCAGGCCGGCCACTCACCTCGGCCGGGTACCCACATAAAGGGCTTGATTCTCCAAGCGGCTAGGTGGCGCCCGTCTGTGCGAAGCCCCCTCCCGGGCGGAAATGGCTCTCCGAACTATCCTGGATCCGTATAATCAATAACTTTTGCCCATTCCAAAATCAAAGGAAAACCTCGAAGGCGTCATATAATCAGACAGATATTTTTCATATTTTTGTTGGTGTTATTGGAGTGAGATAATGTTGTTCATCGGTGAGAAGAATTACTATCTAATAATAAACGGCAAAAAAAAAGAAAAAAAGACCTGGGATGGTCTATTGAATGAAGGGTAAGGATAACAAGATTGGGAGTCTTGCCTTGTGCTAGGACATTCGGCCATCACCTTGCCGCATGGCGATAGCGTGCTGTACCAGACCGGGTCACCAGTAGTGCGGCGGGTCGCATGCGCAAGCTATGACACCCCGATAAGCTCGGGAAAAAAAGAGAGTATTCGGTGCACCTGAGTACTACAAAGTAGCAAGGGGGGAGTCACAGGAAGATAACCTGAACGAAAGTGCATTCTATTGTAAAGAAACCATGAGTCGATCCGGCGCTAGAAGAGTGGGGCTCTAGTTGTGAGGTAAAATCGCTGTCCGGTCATCTGAATCCCCGCACTGCCATCGGATCAATTTCCTTCCTGGGAGGGTCCACGATTTCAAATAAAAAACAAGAAAAGTTGGCCAAAGAACTGTCACAGTAGGAAAAGAAGAAGAGGAGATAAGCCGGGCTGTCGTTCGGGCAACCACAGAGATATGTGACGTCAGGTCGAGCTTGCTTTGCCACGTTATGATAGCATTGGCTGGTTTGGTGTGCTTTTGGCATGAAAATCGAGTAAGACCGTTGCGTTCCGCCGTTCAAAAAAGCACAGCGCAACAGGTGCGTGGGTGGGGGGGGGGGGGGGCGGCAGACATGTGAGAAGCGTGACTTATGCTTCGCTCACCGCAAAAAGCGGCAGGCTAAAGTAAATTCATATTATTCTGTTTAATGCCTGCGTTTAAGACGAACGTATAGAGAGAGAGAGAGTAGAGAGTATCCTAACGTTTAGGATTCAGGGTCCGGAACAGTGCTAGAGCAAGTTCCTTTGCCATGTCGTTCTTCGCATCTCCTTCTTGTCGTTTCCTTCGTTGCACCGCTGGTCACGACACAAGCATACGCATCGATCCGCCTCGCTCGATTCCTGCGTTTGTCGAATTTAATCGCTACCGCGTTGAAATGCCGCGGAGAGGCCGGGTCCGCCATCGTTGCGTACAGGGGCCTCCCCGTCGTCATACTCTCAAATATTCGCTCTGCGTGGTTGAGGCCGTGGCGTGAATTTTGGCGTTTTTCGTATTTAATGCTCCGTTGCGAATCTCGAAGGTCCTGCCCCGCCCCCGGGTTGCGATTTAGTCCGCTATCCAGTCAAGCCCGGTCCATAATCTTCATGTGAGATGTGGCTATTGCGGCAACGACGTCATGTATTTTGCCATGAAAGATCTGTTGGGCGGTTCGTTTGTACATGGATTGTCATTTACACACACGCGCTCAAACCTCCATCCTTGGGAAAAGAATCCTCTAGTTTGGATGACCTCTAGGCGCCATTCGTTTGGCGATCGCACTTGTCCTATAATCCCGTGAGACATAGTGGCTAGCGCGACAACAAGTCCGTGTGTTTTCCCGTGCACTCGGATGCTAGTGGGCGGTTCGTTTCCAACTTATGCTGTGATTGGGCGTACGATTTTTATAACGGACGAATTATAAACTAAATGGGTAAATTTGAGTAGGGAGTATAGGCCTATTAGTATATTTGGCAATAAGAAATAGTTTGATTTTGGTAGGTAATGCATTATAAAATATTGGTTCTTTTTGGTAGGAATGCATTATAAAATATATGATGCTGCTAATTTGAATGGGTATTAATTCAGTTGTGAGTGTAGTAAGAAGATTAATGTTATTTTTCACGGAAAGATTTGTTGGTGCAATTTTGTTTGTATATGATTGTCATTTTGGAGAGCTTACTCCGGCCGTTCATAATCTCGTCAGATGACCTGACACACGGGCATTCTGCTCGTCGGCCATCTTGTCTATATCTCGGCAAATGTGCACATGGCAACACGGTCAGTGTGTTTTTTAGCAATCGGATTTGTCCGCCGATTCATTTGCCACGATGCAGTCGACATGCGTATGATGTTTTACGGGATACAAATATTAATGGAAGGAGTAAATTTAAGTGAGAGTGGTAGTAACGCAATTTTAGAATTTATGACGGACTAAATAAATTGATTTTGGTTAGCGAATGTATTTATAGAATTTTGATCTCTAAATTTGAATGGTATTCAATTGGCAGTTTAGTGTAGTGAAGAGAGTAAGTTTCTACCACTTTGGGGATTGCTCTTTCCATTTTTAAAGAGAGCGAGGCAGACAAAAGAAGTGAAGGTACAAAAGCGAACTTGTCTCTCCACTCACACACTTCTCTCTCCTTCTCTCTGCTCTCTAAAGTTCTGCAGATTGGCGTCCTCTCTGTTTCCCTCTAAATCGGGCTTAGCGAACGAAAGACGAAACTGCCCTCCTTCTCTTCCTCCAATACATTCCCCTTCTCCCTACCCTTTCTCTCTCATCTCGTCTCTGTCGGCCCTTCAGAATTCGGAATTTCGCCGTCTTTTTTCGTCTTCACTCCATAATGTCGAAGACGCCGTCGTCTTCTTCGGCGGCGTCGCCGTCCCCTTCCGTCAAGCCCCAGGACTACGCCCACAGCCCCTTCCACTACGCCGTCGCCCTCGGCGACCACAAGACCCTCTCCCGCCTCCTCTCCTCCCTCCCCCGCCTCTCCGACCCCGGCCTCGTCCACTCCGATCCGACTCCCGCGCCCAGGACTCCTCGCCGACAGCATCTCCTCCGCCGTCGACCGCCGCGACGTCCCCTTCCGCGAGACCCCGCTCCACCTCGCCGTCCGCCTCTCGACGCCTCCGCCGCCCCGCTCCCATCGCCTCCGCCGGCGCCGACGCCTCCTCCAGAACTCTGGCGGGGTGGAACCCGCTCCAGGAGGCCTCTCTGCGGAGGAACGCCGAGATCGCGTCCATCTCCTCGAGCACACCACGCTCACCGCTCCGCTGGTGCAAGTGGCGCCGCCGCCTCCCGGCGGTGATCGCCGTGCTCCGCCGCATGCGCGACTTCTACATGGAGATTTCGTTCCATTTCGAGAGCTCCGTCATCCCGTTCGTCGGGAAGATCGCCCCCTCCGACAGTACCGGATCTGGAAGCGCGACGGGAATCTCCGGGCCGACACCTCCTCGCCCGGCTTCGACGGCCTGAAGATCCAGCGCGCCGATCAGAGCTTCCTTTTCCTCGGGGAGGCAGACCAGAGCCATGGCGTCCCCGAGGGCTCGCTCCTGGTTCCTCAACCACGACGACCGGAAGATCTTCAACGCCTTTGAGAATGCCGGAGCTCCAATGAGGCGACTCGGACATCGCCGGGTTCTGTTCCCAAACGAGCGTGTACCGTCCAGGCATGGACGTCACGAAAGCTGAGCTCGTGAGCAGAACTAATTGGAGACGACAAGATAAGACCGAGTCTGTCGGGGAATGGAAGGCCAGGGTTTACGAAGTCCACAATGTAGTGTTCAGCTTCCGATCACGGAAGGTCACCTCATCGGAGAACGACGTCGCAGGGAGCGAGCAGTTGTTGGAGCGTCTCTCATGGTTTTGACTTCAAATTTCAACTTTGACTCCGACTTAACCAGACACTGCTATTGACGCCTTTGGCGCAGGTATTGCCACTTGAGCTCGACGAGGACGACGATGGCTTCCTAGTCGCCGAGAACCCCCAGTTCACGTTCTCGAACACTAGCAATAGCAACAGCGAAAGACGGAGGCACAGTAGTTTCGTGAGGGAGGAGAGAGAATGGGTGCACGTGGGGCGGAAGAGCGTGGACGTGGTGCCCTTCGCGGCCGCGGCTGCTCCGCCACACAGGAGGGCCGCGATCGCGGTGGCCCCGGCCCGCAGACGAAGGAGAAGGAGTACGTGAAGAGCCTGAGGCCGTCGTCTGGTTGACCGAGCAGTTCCCGCTGAAGACGGAGGAGCTGCTACCCCTTCTCGACATATTGGCGAACAAAGTGAAGCCGTCCGGAGGAATGAGGAGCTGCTCACGACGAAGTTCCCGCCGGCACTTTTCCGGTGAAGGTAAGGAATGTTTGTTTTCGGCACATTTTGGCATTGTTAATGAAATTGAAATCATTTGGCAAGCCCCTAAATCAGCTAAACTCCTGCTTTTTTTTTTTTTGTGAATAAAGAAAGATTAAGTGAAGCTGCCGAATCGAACCGATCCGAACCGAAAGATTTGAATTTCATGTAAAAGAGAAATGAAGTGAATCGAACCGTTGACAGACCCCGCGAAATTACTCAGTTTTAAAATCTGGGTTTGATTCGTGGGTCTTTCTTCTTGAAAGTTTTTGAGAAGGTACTAAGAAGACTAGAGTGGCCTATTCTACATTATTATACTACAGATTCTTTGCTGAGATCAGAAGATGCATCGGTTAAAGTTTTAGGAATCATACTCTTTCATATCGTATCAATAGGCGCTTTGCCCTTTTTGAAATGATCTGTGTGGGGTCTACTTGGGGGCATGTCTTCTGAGGGGTCACGGTCTAAGGATTTCTTTTTTTTTCTTTTCCGTTTGTTCTTGCTGTTCTTGAACTTTGGCTTTGTCCTGCCCCTTTTCTTGGAGTATATAACTCTGCCATGGAATTCCTTGAGTGGCGTGACAAAGACCGGCTTTCGGAAGCTTTTGTGGGTCCTCGTCGGTCGGGTAGCGTGAGGTGGGAGTTTACCTCTTGGTACTCCACCGCAGGAACCAAATGGCAAGAATCTCAGGCCCGTACTGCTGTCCTCCTTCTGTGAAAGTCTTTTCCCCTGTTCCAATGGGAATATAGCGGGTTTACACCGTCTGTACTGTGAACGGCTGAGCTCATCCATGATCTACCACTGGGTTTCGGATAAATTAACAGAAAACATTGCCCATCGAATCCTGGAGCCAACTTAGGACTCGGCGGGGAACATGGGAGAGGGTTTGGAGAATGATGTTTCCCCCTCCTTTGATGGTAGTTTATTCTGGGAAAGCAACTGGTCAATGCCGTGTCCAGCAATAAATGTTCAATTAGGCCCAGTATTCAGGCCGTCCTGCTGTTGGGCTACTCTCAATAGCTTCGTTAGGGACATGAAACTAGGTTCATCTCCCTCCGACCTTCTGTTATTAGTGACCTGACACAACAATGTGGGTACCTGTCTTGCTGCAATTTTGGCTTCAAACTTAAGGTAAAACCGACAGGCGTAGTCAATGACTTTTCAAGCTAATGAAGCGAGAAGAGTCTGCCGAGAAAACCAAGGAAGCTTTCTCAGTCTGGACTCCACTTCTAGGTTGGAGTTAGACATTATTAGCCATGAGAGCTGTCCTGCCCTGCTAGGCACGCTACGTTGGGCCTCCTATCGATTGCTTCTCGTCAACTTGTTGTGCAGTGCAACTTTTTAGGTGCATCATTGAAACGCTAGTGGTCCTCTGCTTGATGGGTGCAGGTAGCAATTCCGGTGGTCCCCACGGTGAGGGTGGTGATTACATTCACAAAGTTCATCGAGCTCCACACCGACCGAACGGTTCTACACGCCGCTCTCGAGTCCTAGGCATCTCCTCAATACCGGATCAAAGAAGTGGGTCCGGAGGGAGGGACCAGAAATCGGACGGCCCTTCTTTTCCTGGCCGTCGTCCTCGTCGTCGTCGACCACGTCATCGTCATCGTGGCTCCGAGAGGAGCAGTAGCCGGTCGGTGGGATCGAGCAAGGAACAGTCCCGGTGTCCTGCTCAGCAGTCCGATCCTTTTGTAATACCTAGCGGATATACATGGAGTAGAATCGATGATAAATCGCATAAGATGAAGAAATCCAAGTCAGTCAGAAAATCTAAGTCGTAGCAGATCTGATGGATTTCTTTTCTTTTCCTTTTTTTTCTTTTTTGGGTTTTAGCTAAAAGGGAAAGGAAACAGGATGGGCAGGCAAGAAAATTGAAGAAAGTGGAGCCTTTGTACTCTTTTAAAGCTGGAAAAGGAGGAAAAAGAAAGCAAAAAACAGAGCCAAAATCATAAATGGGGGTTCAAACTTGCCCTTTCCTGAGCTTTCAGATATAACGCTGTAGACAAATGAACCTGAACTTTTCACGGGACACCGGTTACATTCTGGCGAGCAAATGCTGCCTTCTTAATTGCTTAAGGCGCCATCATGACCGCTCTCGACGCCATAGCCAAACGCTTGGCACAAATCGGCCGAGAGCCGGGAACCCAGAAAGTGATCCGCCCTTCTCGGTTCGGCCGATGACGGGTCATTCATGAGAGAAGGAAGGTTGTGAGAAATGCATTTCTGCGACATGATCTCTAGAGGTTGCATTAGAGCTAGCTCATTCACGTAACACGATCTCAAAAGGGCTGTGTTAAATGTGGATTTATTTCGAATTTGTCTAATGACCATATAAGTGAAGCATCAAGATTACGCGGAACCGTTGCCGATTCCCACTAGAAGGTGCATTCACAGATGGGGTGGGTGCATTGTGCTTTGTTCCATTTATCGACTCGCTGTAAGAATAAGCGTTTGATGCGTTCGTTTCTCATCACCGTTTCTGAGCACAAAAACAGTGCCGATTGCCGATGAGTTATTGCTTTGCACATGAAATTTCTGCCTTGTGAAGTAAGGAAGAAAATGTCAAGCTTTCGCGTCCTCGCTCACTTGAATTATGACCTTTCCCGCGTTCGAGCTTGTGAACAAAGATCGAACGCTCTCTAAGAAGCTTTCCCGTGCCACGGTAGATCTCATGCTTCGAAACGATCTTTCTCTGCTTGATGTATCCCGCCATTTCCTCCGTAAACTCTCCGAACCGCCTCCAATCCAGCATGAACCCCTCCATCCTCGCTTCCTTCCCCACCATATTCAAGAGGTTTCGCACCCCGAATCTCTCCGTCCAAACCTAATGCAGCAAATGAAAAACAAGGATGTTTCACTTCTGAGGTAATAACATAACCAACTTCTTAGAAGCTGAAAGTAGCGATTTTCACCGGCACGACACCTTCGGGTGCTTTTTTTCCCCTTACCTGGTTGTATGGGAGATCATCCGCAGAGAGGGATGCGTGCGCGGGTGTTCAAGTGGTTAAGGACGGCCTCGAGCATTCGACCTCCGACATTGTCAAGGTAGATGTCGATACCATCAGGGAAATACCTACACAAATTAACAATGAGTGTTAGTTACATTAGAATCGCTGTGTTCAGTCAAACATACGTGACTTGGTTGTCATTTACGGTGGACGAAAAGCGCCAGCTTACTTGCCTTAGGGCGGCATCGTAATCAGTCTCGACATTGTAGTTGAAAGCCTCGTCGTATCCTATCTCCTCTTTCAGGAGCTTCACCTGCACAAGATAACGTGTACATATATCTCTATCCAAGAGCCGAAGAAGGAAATTAGGGCAACCTCCAATGTACATGCAATTTAGGCATGGATGAGATTAGTGCAAACCTCTATTGTTTCACTACCTTTGCATCGGAACCAACACTGCCGACGACTCTGCAACCTTTCAACTTGGCCAACTGCCCGGCCACGGTGCCGACTCCTCCGGCTGCAGCCGAGATGAACACATTCTCTCCCGGCTTCGGGTCTCCGATCACTGTTATTCCTATCCATGCCGCAAATCCGGGATTCCTACACTTGATCCAGACAAGGGCTTGCTTAGACACACACATGATCAAAAGGACGTACGAAGGAGCATGCTGTGTCGCTTCTACTCGAAGGAAAACGAAAATCTCTGATTGAGATTGAATAACCCGAATAATATGGGTAATATGCAATTCGATGTTCGTTTCTTTCTACTCTCGAGCCAAATTCGAGACGGATACAGCACGGCAAATTCTTAACAATCTCCCACCTGATATCCTAGAGAGTAAAATGAAGTTTTAATTCTTACCAAGAGCGCTAAGATAGTCCAGAGCAGAGACTCCAGAATCAGGTTCAAGTTCGATCTTCCTAAGCGCATGAGCAGGCACAGTGCAGTACTCCGACACCGGCGCAACTGTGTTCAGCACCATCTCTCCGACACTGAAGCTCGAGTGCTTTGTACCAACACCTCTCCTATCCCAAACGTTGTCACAGGCTACACAAAGCAAAAGGGAAACCCTAAAAGTCAAACCCTCAAAAGGGTCAACGTAAAAGAAGAGAAAAATCCGAGCCTAAACTGCGAAAACTGTTCTGATTCCTCCTAAAGGATTCGGTATATGATTGTATGTCGTAATCCATGCCGTGGATATCAGACAGAAGCACCAAATCGCCCTCAACATTTGCTTTGCGACCGACGATATATTCATGGGGGGAGGGGTGTTGGATCCCGGAAAGAGAGAGAGAGAGAGAGAGAGAGAGGCAGAGGCAGAGAATCTGATATGACCTTATGGAGCTCGAACGGAGGGAAATAGAGACCATCTCTTTGGCTGCCCATTCGGGCTCTGAGGTAAGGGTCGACAGAGAGCCAGTGAAGGCGGAGGAGGACGTGGCCATCTGGGACGTCGTCTTCGGAAACTCCCATGCTCGATGTCCGGAGCTTCAGATGTCTGGAAGTTGGCACGCCTCCATGGACGTACTCCTCCAGTGTCCACTCCCTCCTCGCAACCTCCATCTCTCTCTCTCTCTCTCTCTCTCTCTCTCTCTCTCCGTTCCAACATATAATATGTTGTGCACCATTTTATGGGAAGTTTGGATTTCGTGAGATTCTTGTCCTTATATGTATAGTATGCTCATTTGATCTCAATTCAAACTCTGCTAATAATATAGCATAGATTCGCCTCTCGTTTCCAACTTATAGTATGTTGTGCACATTTTTATGGGAAGTATGGATTTCGTCCAGATCCTTGTCCTTATATGTATAGTATGCTTATTTGATCTCAAATCTAACTCTGCTAAGCATGGATTCGCCTATAAAACAATGCATTTGCACACGTTGTAAAGCCAAGCTTTCTTCCCCCAAATGAAAAAAAGAAGAAAAAAGCCAAGCTTTCAAATTAAATTCAACATATGGATAAAAGAATTTGAAATGCATTTTCTGATAAATAAAATCATTGAATTAGAGATTGCTCGATATTATATAACCACACCCAAACTTTTTTTCTATTAATATTTTTGTTATCATCAAGTGAGTTTTCTCTTAAAAGTAAAAAAAAATTGACCTAGTGAAAGAGTACAATGAAACTAACCATAAAAAAGGAAGGGTTAATATACGAAAAACTCCAACGGGTACACGTGACAAATTTACTATAAACTATTCTCCACCGCAAAAAATCCCAAACTAGTATACCTATGATAAATTTATCCCAAACTATTATATTAACCATAAAAAATTCTAAATAGTACAACTTTGACAAATTACCCTAAACTAATTTTTTTACCACAGAAAATTCTAAAACTGGTACACTTGTGACAAATTTGCCTCTGTTAGTTTCCGTTAAATTAAGTTTAATACCACAAAAATTCTCAAATCGATACACCTGTGAAAAACAAATGGTAAAAACCTAAATAGGTACATCGTCAATCGCCATGTGTCATTTAACTCAGCATTTAACGATAAAAATTAACAGAAACTAATGGAGGGTAAATTTAGCGCAAGTGTACCAATTTGGGGTAAATTTTTTACAGATTTATCAGTTTAAGATTTTTTTTTTGCTATCAAAAATAATTTAGGATAAATTTTGTCACAGGTGGACCAATTGGAGGTTTTTTGCAGAAAAAAAAATAATTTTGGGTAAATTTTTCATAAGTATACCAATTTGGGATTTTCATGATATTAACCCAAAAAAGAAAAAAAAGAAAATTTTATCGTTTATTAAGAATTAAGAACCTATGGTACATGGAATTAAATATTGAAAAGTGGCAGCACATAATAAAAGAGACTTTTTGAAAAAGAATATTGAGATAAAATAGCATAGTTTAAGTATATCGACATAAGTTAAGACAAAGACACCCGTCTTATTTTACTCTGCCATTCACTTTTGCAAATGCATCAATTTTGTTTATCTATTCCAAAATGAGACACATGAGACTAAGATGGGGGTGTGCAACTGTGCATTGAGTCAGTTCGAACCAGAGAGGTGGACTGAACCGGTCCAGATCTAGCTGACCGATTCAACCACTGCTGTAGGGAGAACCAGTTCGGTTTCGGCACCCCAAACTTAGAATCAGCTTGGGATCGGTTTAGTTCCTGGCCGCCGTTCGATAAGGTTCCGGGTTGAGTCCTTTCTATAACATACAACACAAAAGTGCACCGTCTCTCTTATGGATCCTCAACCGAATAGCCATATAAATTACCATCTTTAATTCGTCTAATTCCCACAAAAACTAAAATCAGCCTTCGCTTTCCATCTACCCACTATTGAGGGAAAATTTTGTCAAAAAAGTCCTGAACTTATGTGCTTTTGCCAATTCAGTCTAAACCTTTTACTTTTGCCAATTCAGTCCTAAATTTTTTGTATTTGTGCCAATTTAGTTCTAAACCTTTTTTTCCTGCCGATTTAGTCCTAAACCTTTTGTAACTATGTCAATTTCAGTCCATCCGGCGAATTTTTGTTGGCCGGCATTGACGTGGGCGCCGACTGGCTGGCGACTTAATATTTTAATATTTTTTGAATTTTTAATATTTTTAAATTATTTTATTTTATTTTATTTTTTCCTCCTCCCATCTTCTTCCTCTGCTCCGGTAATCTTCTTCCTCAACACATTTCACGTACAAAGTCAGGACTAACTCAGAATTGAAGCATGGGTTGGGATATCAAAGAAACTCGAGCAATCTCACCGAATGTGAAGACAATTGATGTGCTACCGTGGAATATTTGGAAGTCGGGAGGTACGATTGTCGCCCGCGTTTGGAGCTGAGGCTCTAGAAATGCCGCGTGTACGCCACCCCACCCTAGTCGGAACTCAGTTCTAGAGGATGGCCGGCGAGGCCGAGCCTTGCGACAATTGGGCGAGGCTCACCCCGCCAACCCAAAAGGTTTAGGACTGAATTGGCAAAATTAAAAGGTTTAGGACTGAATTGACAAAATTAAAAGATTTAGGAATGAATTGGCAAAAGTATAATGGGTTTAGGACTTTTTTGACAATTTTCTCCACTATTGAGAGACTCCGATTTTAGCAAGCCAAGCCCACATGCAAACCGATTCTTTCCATTACACAAACCCATTCCGGTCTCGGCATCACCCAAAACCAACCACGTCGTCTTGTCCAATCCGTGATCAATAGATGGTCTAGTAGTAAGGGTTAGGATTCTACTTGCCTTGAGTTTCTTGTCGAAGCGGGGTCGACGCCGAAAAGTCACGAACAAGCTTGGTTCCTTTCTCTTCTCCTGCCGTCGCACGTGGAACCGAGCAATTTATCGGGGGGGCGCGCTGGTTGCGCGAACGGCGCGGAAGCTGGGTCGAGGAGTCGTCGCCAAGAGCTTGAAGGTGCGAGGTGGCGTCGGCGTGGAGTCGTGGGGCCGCTAGTGCAAGAGGGAGGACGAGTGGGCGAGAGGTGAGGGGTGACGGGCCGAAAGAGAGAGAGATGGGTAGAGTGCATCAGGGGAGGAAAGTGAGAAGAGAGAGTGGCTTCTCAAACAAGAAAAGGAGAGAGAATGCGAGCGAGAGAGAGAAAGGTTGGCGATGCATGGGGGGGGGATGGGGGGGGGGGGGGGTGGGGGTGGATAATTAGAAATGCCTTCGCGTCCAAGCCGCGAGCCAAGTTTTGCGTCGGGACCAATTTCGTGTACTAAAGTTCGCATGAAATTCACTATTGGCCCAATAAAATTATCACGCCCAAAAAATTTATCCTCAGCTCAATAGTCCGCCGTACCATAGCCATTAATCCAAAATATATTTCTAATAATCTAAGTCCGACACCGACTGAATTGCTCATAAAAATTCAGGCCGTCACATAATATCAATGTATCTTTCTTGAAATGGAAAATCCCAAGTGTCGCAGTTAGCCTGGAACTGCAGATGTCGCAAACTTGGGTCCCTAATCGGTCGGCATGTCAATACTTGAAACAGCTGCATATCGATCACTCCGTTCGTTGTTGCCGATTGTCGTTAGTTAGACACGCTGATTTAGACAAATCGCCGATAGTCGCTCGATTATAATTATAAAAAGGTGGCGACCATTGATTGGGTATTTTCCAAGTTCGGCATATTATCATACTTTATAGCGGAAGTACGCACAAAATATATGCGACTAAGGCCGATTGAGGACCGAGGGATCGGGCCCTGAGAGGCCCATTTGTAATCCAAACAGGACAGTACCAGAATTGAGTAGTACAGTACGGGGAGACCAGACTTCACCTCTTCTAGGTAAATTCTTCAGGTTATGAAAGATGTTTCATCCCTCGTTTACCATCATTGTCATGATATTTCAGTTAAGCTTTTGCGTTTTCGTTCACTTGAAGCATGACTTTTCCCACGTTCGAGCTAGTGAACAGCGATCCGAAGCTTTCTAAGAAGCTCTCGATTCCATGGTAGATCTTGTGCTTGGAAACAATCTTTCGCTGCTTGACGTAGCCCATCATTTCCTCCAGAAACTCTCCGAACCGGTTGAAGTACGAACCCAACATGAAGCCTTCCATCCTCACCTCCTTCCCCACCATGTTCAATAGATTCCGCACGCCTTCTCTCTCGGTCCAAACCTAGAGCGCGCAAATGAGGAAATAATTATCGACTTGCAGTCTGAACCGGTTCTGTCACAGATCCATTATCCAAGAAACTTGGATTCTATATACTTCACTTACCTTGTTGTATTGCGAGATCATGCCACAGAGAGGGATACGTGCGTGGGAGTTCACGTTGTTAAGGACGGCCTCGAGCATCCTGCCTCCGACGTTGTCGAGGTAAATGTCGATACCGTTAGGGAAGTACCTACAGCAATCTTTGTATCAGTACATGAAATCAGTATCCTTACTAATATAATAGAAGACGAACAGGGCAGGAGGCAGGGAATACTCAATTCAATGTGTCCATATGGATCGCATGATCAAAGATCCATTCATTCGTTATAGCAAACAAACAAAACGGCGGGGTGTTCTTCGTGTTGAGATGAACTTATTACAGACTTACTTGCTCAAAGCGGCATCATAATCTGTCTCGACATTGTAGTTGAATGCTTCATCATATCCAATCTCCTCTTTCAGAAACTTGACCTGCGCAAGATTGGAACAGGTCCTTCTTAATTCAAAAACTCATGGTGTGAGCGGTGCAACGACTTCTCTGCACCATCAAACACGATGAAACACAGATCACGATACAGAGATCTTTTAAACTGTAAAATGGTGGGTTTTCTTTCTGTCAGCACTAGTTGGCGGTTATGCTTCGGTTATCAACAGAACCGCATAAACCAGTTGTAGCCTATCATACCTCGGATAACGAAGCATGTAAAGCTTCAAGTTGCTGTCAAATATCATCATAGTATCGACCGACAATGGGGTGATTACTTTGCTCTAAAAGATTCATGAATCCGAAAATTCCATTAACCAGACAAATGTGTTTGGCTATGTTGCATTAAAGGAAACACTGGTGGGGCAGGTCCTAGTCTCAGCTGTAAGAAGCTGTCAATGAGGAAAAACATGAGTCGAAAGGGTCAACTCCAATTGAAAAAAGAACGTTATGGGGAGGCCAATATACCTTTTCAGTTCAACAGTAAAGATTTCAATCTTGTGTTTATTGCATACAGAGTACCTCAATCGTATTGAAATAGTTTTATATCAAATAGGAATTTGCTCTTGAAATTTTTGACAAATTCAACTACTTTGAGGCTTTCTTACAGCTAATTTTGTGTCAGTTCAAACAAAAGATTACTTGACAAGCCCAATCAATATGGAAAGAGCAACAATGTCAACCAATTGCACTCTTACCTTGACATCAGAACCAACACTGCCAACAACTCTACAACCTTTTAATTTAGCCAACTGCCCAGCGAAAACGCCTACTCCTCCAGCTGCAGCGGAGATGAAGACATTCTCGCCTGGCTTGGGATCTCCGAGCACCACTATTCCCACCCACGCCGCAAATCCGGAACCCCTGCATTACTCACACCAAAGCTGTTAATTTCTCATCAATCCCACCCTATTGTTTATTACTTTCGTCTAACAACATACGTTAAAGTCGGAATAGTTTGAATATGTGAATTACAAAAAGGCGAGTAGTTGAATTTGGATTATTGGATTAGAGATACGGGCTTCGGATTGGAATCCGGCGAAACTTAGTCTGTCGGACATTCCCAAAGCTGTTCGTGGGAAAACCCGAAAACCATTTTCGACACCGAGCATGCTTTTCAAGATACTTAGTTCAACGATTGCCCCAAAAAACAATCACAACAGGATCGATCAAGCAAATTTCATTTCCACACTGACAAAGAAGGACTCTATTGTTTGTTCCCCACAAGCCGTTTAAGCCTCAGTTTTCCCAATGGCTGACTACAACAAGTTACAAGAGCACCCAGAGAAAAATTCGCTTGTTTTATCTAAACTTACCAAGAGCGCTGAGATAATCAAGAACTGGGACCCCAGAATGGGGGTCAATCTTCCTGAGAAGAGAAGCAGGTGCCATGCAGTACTCAGCCACAGGAGCAAACGGGTGGATCACAATCTCTCCAAAACTCAAACCCGAGTGGTTGGACTCCACCACTTGACCTACCCCAAATGTTGTCACAGCCTAACACACACAAAAAGGACTAAAAAGGGTACTGATAGAAAGAAGAAAATATTGCAAAAATTGGAAAAAAGAAAGAAGAAAATATTCGAAGTGATTGAAGACCTGATTGAGGTGAAACTGGGACAGGTAGAGACCATCTTGTTGGGAGCTCATTTTGGCTCGGAGGTAAGGATCCACAGATAGCCAATGGAGGCGTAGCATCACATGGTCGTCTGGCACGACATCTTTGGTGATTTTGAGGTTTGAGTTTCGGAGTTTCAGATGTTCAGATGTCGGCACACCTTCACTCACGTACTGTGCTAGTATCCATTCCTTGCTCTCCACTTCCATCTCCCTCTGTCTCCCTCTGTCTCCCTCTCTCTCTGTGTGATTATTTGGTTCTAGGAGTTTCTGAGGCGCTGATTTAAACAGAGTTTTGTTTCAAGTATAGTCGGGCGAAAAAGACAAGCGGTAGGTGTCTTTCTTTTTTGGGTGGGGGGTGGGGTTAGTGCTATTGGGATCTAGATCTTCCTTGAATTTCTCACAATCAAAGTAATACTAAACATAGCAAGACTTTCATGCATAACAACGCACCAAATACACGAATTTCAGCCTCTGAATAGCCAAATTGGAGCTTACCAAACTACGTGGATGTTAAAATGTCCATGGATATAAAAAAAAATTAAGTAAATATGAATTTTAGATGATGGGAAACGGCATCCGGAAAATCAATTAGTGCATAACCTGACTAAATATCATATTCGAATGTCCCATCCAAAAATTTGAGATAACAGATGGAGAGAGACCGCATCTATACAAAGAGGATGTAAATTCTATACGCAAACAATGTGA
This sequence comes from Psidium friedrichsthalianum, assembly GCA_019149425.1. NCBI lineage: Eukaryota > Viridiplantae > Streptophyta > Magnoliopsida > Myrtales > Myrtaceae > Psidium > Psidium friedrichsthalianum. The sequence goes on from JAGVVM010008590.1 coordinate 18,215, forward strand.
TATACTTTTACAGTTAATAATCAAGATGTGATAAAAACATTGAATCACTATCAAAACTGCCGTTCATATAAAGGCGTCGAATATAATTGAGGGGGGCATCATCCATCGATTTTGAAAGGCGTTTCAATTTTTGTTGTTGTTGTTGAAGAATTCTTGACGGGTATGCACGTGACAAATCTTTGGACCATAAAAGCTCCAAGCTTTCCGCAGCCACGGAAAACCACAAGCAAAGGATCACCCTAAACAAGTGTGGAAAAGGACGTTTTGTATCCCGTCTGGAGCAAACACCACATAGAAATCAGGAAGGAATGCCTTCGGTCAAGTGTCATTGGTGATCCCACCATGAAATTGGGAAAGTAGAATCAAAATCCCTTTTTTTGCCTTTGCCAGAAAATTGTTATCCTGTTGAATCACTTCTTGATGCAAGGGTCGTGGTGGGCCACATTTCAACCACCAGACAACCAGTTTTAGGTCCCGTCTACAGCGCCCGACCAACCGCGTTCAGGTCGTACACATATCAATTTTTGCCGATTATAAATTTTTCAATTTTATCAATTGAGTCCAAAAGACTGACATATAGAGAGCATTTGAGATGCAATTGTATCTCCCCAAAGTGAGTCAAAAAAGTTGCCAAATACCATTTGCATTTTGCCAAGGGACTTTAGAGCCCTAAGCTCATTTCAAATGCTGAACCAAACGGGGTCATAAATGTTGGTCTTCCTATATGGCGTGGCCAATTTTGACATGAATAGTTTTTGTTTTGCGCGGAAGTAAGAGATCAAATAATAAATAGCTATAATAGGAAAATAAATCGGACACCGGATATACATGGTTCGGTTGTACAAGCCTACATTCACGTGGAGAGCAGCATCAAATTTCACTACGAAACAAACGATGTACGGAAATTATAAATCACACTCGAGTTACTTAAATACTCTCGGTGTTTCACGATCTCAATTATATCTAATGATGCACATAGTATTTAGGTCAATAATTTCTTACGGAATAGTCTCTCAATTTTATTAAGAAATTTCACTAATATGAAAACCACTCCTGACATAACCTCACCAATTAGTGGCGTCTTATCGATTTATGGATTAAAAACAAGTGCGATAAGGACATAAAACAAATCTTTGCATTTCGAATCGTAAATCACGGAGAAGTAAGGATTTAGATGCCAAAGTCGTTTTTAGAAGCGTAAATCACTGGCATTAGGTCTTTTCAAGACTAAAAACTCTTCACTTGCAGATTGAAGTGAAACGACTAATTTCAGTCACACAACATAGTATAGCATTAAGTTATCAACCGCCACTTACCCTTAAGGAGTGCCTATAAGTCAGGAAATCCCAGCTGACACCCCTAAGCTGAATAACTTGAGACTCGTACAGACATGCACATCAGAAAAGGAGGGAGAAGCTTGCTAGTCTATAAAGCATCAATGAAAGACGCTCACGTATGGATCCGCATCGAAGTCAGGCTCTGGGAATCCTTGATCATCTTCCCAAAGATTGTGGATATTACCAAGTTAGTAAAGTAATAAATCAAAAGGCAAAAGACATGATAAAGCTGCCAACAATGATCGGTGCACATCAAGACGATGCTCCCAAACAAAGAAGCAGGATAGCTTGTATAGTACTCAATATGCATGAATAAAACATTCATGAAAGACTCAATGTGCACAGCTAAAGCTTTCATATGAAAGTCTCTCTCATTGAATAGCCAAATCTAGGGGATACACATTGCATCAAGTAACAACACCATAAATTTAGGTTGGTGTCAGCCAGGATGTGGCAAAGAACGCGGAGAAGATACATAATTTAGATACTATTAGGAATCGTTGTTGTTCAACAGTATTTTGATCTTGTGCTAAAGAAAGCTTTAAGTTAAAAACTCAGCAGAGCACCTTATTACATTAAAGCAAATTTCACAGGGAGGGGAAGCGCCACTGTATTATTTGTTTCTAGATTTCTCTTTCAATTAGCGCAGACGAAACCGTATCAAACTGGTTCCAACTGCCTTCACGTCTTTAGAGATCAAGCTCTTCCATGAGAACATAATCGACATTACTTATAGTAAGTATTATCCAAGAGGCGGCAGCAGTAGCTTCCCACCAGGGGACCCTCGGAAAGGGCCTAGTCTGCTATCGTACCAAAGAGTCCGAAGGAGGACATGAGCGTTTGTCCACGACAATGTCTTTCTGAGAGGACAACGACACAAACGGCCTCGTTGCTTCACATGGGCGTCCATGGCTTGCGAAAAAGCAACACCGGTTACCGACACAACTGTCATAGCTTTCTCAGATGATCGATAACCACAAAACCGGAAGAAGGGAAGAAGGTTGACGGATTCCATGCAGGGCGGGGGCGAGGTGCAACTCTCGAGAATGCTTGGAAGTGAAGGATAGGAAGATTTGAATCTAAATCTTTAAGAGTCGAGTCGAATGGAATTGGAATACAGAATGTAAGGTGACCATGCTTGGGATCACGCTTTGAGCTGATGTCCGGAGTGAGAAATTCAGATAGCCTAGACTAGCAATGGATGGCTTCTACACATGTCTGCACAGCTCCATTCACATTCCGAGCAGAACTACTGAGAAGAGCAATGTCAGATTCTCCTAGACCACAACATCATCATCAAGAAAAACTACCTTTTCCAGCTCAGGACAGATTTCTGGAATATGGAATCTAAGGTGAAAAGAAGTAAATTTACTTGGGTTCTGCGGTTTTTGGCTCATTTTTTTCGTATCTTGAGGATTACTGAAACAGTAGTAGGCCTGAGAATCCGCACCAGAATCCGTCTCAGTAAAAGAGATATGCAGAATTCAGCCACGAAACTCATTGAAATTTGCACGATAATGGTGGAAACCTCTGATTGTTATTAGGGAACCATGCTTGGATTACTCCATAATTGACCCCATTTGTGACAATGTGGAAGACAAACTGCTTTGGATGGTTGGAGCTAGGACAGTGGAGTTGACAACTACAGAGGTAGCAAGGACATCGTCCGAGAATATGCAGAAATGATGAGGATTGTTGTAGACTAGTTGAGAATAATATCTCGTGTTATCAGCAAAGTCTTTTGCGGAGAAAGTTTTCTTAAGCCAATTAAGAGATAGCTTGATGCTTAGGCAGAGGCTTTTTGGGCAGTGCTTCACTGCCAATTGTCCAAACATAGTGCTCTGAACTAGAGCTGGATCGCGTGCTCTTCCAGGGCTTCGATATGGAATCTCGTGGTCATTATGGTGTTGGCAATGTCATAGTACATGTCCTGATGCCTTGAAGACAGAGACGAGGGCTTGTAAATATTGGCTCTGCTTCTTCTAATGCGGTGAGCTCTCTGCCTTTCAGTGCGCCTTTTTAGAGTGCTAACCAAGTGAAGATTGTCCATGTTCCTTTTGCTACAAAAAGATAACCATTGCAAGGATCATTTGCTCAGTCCAGTGCCTAGATAATGACCTGGCGCACTACTTGCTCTGTAAAATTCGAATTCCTACGGCTCTCCATGATAAACCTCCACTTTGATCGATCCTGGGAAAGCAAAAGCAAGAAACAAAGTTCTAAGTCGAAAGCCTAAACCGCAGGAATTAGACTAGCGAGCCAATGAAGAACAGTTGATTCAAATCACATCAATGGTATAAATTACTGAGGATTGGCTTCCCAGGCTTTGATAGAAATTGTGTATTTCAAATTTGTAACCTTTGGTGCCCACTACTTCTCTTTTGATAAGCTAAAGATTGTAATCAACAAGTTCTCTCATTTCGATCCGAAAATGAAGCGTTCTGTCAACCAACAGAAACAGAGTACAAAATGCGTTCGAAAGCCGTTCCCGTCACTGGCCGCGGGATTATGACGAAATGCGAACCAAACAAAGAGGCCAAGAGAAGAAAAGCTAACCTACTCCGCGCCGCCACCCCCGGGAGGGCGCCCTTCTCGCTTGCCCCGCCGTTCACGGCCCGATCGAGGATCTCATGCTTTGGGATTCCCAAGCCAAAAAGCAAAAATTAAAAATGGATTGGACGAACGCATCGGTACAGCGGTGAGAAGAGTCGGGGATGGGACCGCGGCGACTCGTCTTGTCAGCTCTCTCCTTGCTTTAGGATAGAGTGGGTATCACGGGTCGGGTCTGACAGGCCTGTAATGTAATGGGCTCAACCCGGATACTTTCTCTAGGATTCGTCAGTCTCAGTAGTTTGGGTGGACTTGAAAATATGGTTCAAAATCCGAAACTTTTTAATTGACTAATTTAGCCATATATTTTTTGATAATTTGATAATTTGCCAATGAAGATTGAAAAGACTTTTTAATATTTGAGCATCAGCGATATCGTACTGCACAATTGGAAGATTACGTCCAACATTATACCTGCTGAAGCCCTCAGCCGTATTGCTAAATCATTTGTGATCATGGGGTTCTCTCTCTGTTTTTGTCACTGAGTTGTCCACGTATTAAATAGCTGAATTGTCCAGCTTTGACTCCTCGTTGAACAAAATAGCAGAAATTTTTTTGTTTCTTTTTATTGAACACTTCCCTAGAATGGGTCTATTAAATTTGGTAGTCGATTTTTTTTTTGAAAAAAAAATTTCCATTTCTAACATCTCTAGCTTCTCTTTAACTCAGCCATTCTATCACTTTCTCTTTTCCTACATGGCTTTGTCCACGATCCCTATAAATACCTCATCTTTTTTTTTGATCGAAAATCCCTTCCTTTACATACTGTCCGATCACACTAGGCAAAAAAAGAAAAAAGAAAAAAAAGAAAAAAGGGTTTTTTTCTGGCATTCTCCAGCACAAAAAAGAATGCCACCTACACGGCTCCTAAGCAAATCTATACTAATGGATTAGCAAAATGAATAAATGATTCAAAATGCCATCAAATCCTAAAAATTGACAAATTTTTGTAATATTAAGTCTTCTGTGTAACTCCATCAACTTTGGTTAATAGAATATGTAGACGTGAATTTTTTTAACATTATTACATTATCTTACTAACATGACGCATAAGACTGTGTCTTGGAGAGAAGCGGCCGTGCGTTGCTACATTGACAAGCTGGGGGGGGGGGGAAGCAGAGTACAGAGAGGGGGGGAAGGGGGGGGGGGGGGGGGAGGAGGAAGGAA
>JAGVVM010008591.1:0-14590 GCA_019149425.1 Psidium friedrichsthalianum
TTGCAACAACCGCCCCCACCCCAGTTCGGGAACGGCCCCTAGGTCGATTCTATTTTATGAAGATACCTCCTCTGTCTTTGATCTCTGACTCCAAATGAAATGGCTATAGCTGTTTGTTTTTTTACTTCCCTTTTGACCAGAAGAAAAAATGTTGTGTTTAATTCATGAAAAATTCAAACCGGTAACATGTGACAAATTTATCATAAATTATTGTTTTGATCACAAAAACACTCCAAACTTGTATAATTGTAATAAATACTAAACTATTTTTTGACCACCAAAAAAATCCTAAACTAGTACACCTATAACAAATTTATCCCAAATTAATGTAATAGCTTTAATAATATTTTATTGAGTTGATGAATTTTGTCACTTTTATTTTTTTCCCTCTTCCTCTCAGCCGGTTGTTGGGCCTCAGGGAAGGCTAGCGACCTTGTCGAGCCACTAGCACGGCTCGCCCTCGCTAGCGGTGAGCAAGGCCGATGAGGTTGAACTTGTCGGCCCTTGCCTTTGGCCAGTTGCTAAGGCTCGGCGACTGGCTAGAAAAAAAAGGAAGTTAAAAAAAAAAGGAAAGCAAAAACAATAAATAACATAAAAATATCCAAAAAATATTAAATAATACTAAAAATTATCAACATCAAAGCCGGTCTGTCACGTAGGATGGCCAGAATCCACCTTATTGATTTTCCCCCGAATTAATCGGATGGACTCAATTGGAAAAATGTTTTAGGACTCAATTGGAAAATGTAAAAAGATTAGAACTCAATTGGAAAAATTAAAAGTTTAGGATTGAATTGACAAAAAGTCCAATAATTTATAACTTCTTGGACAAGTTTTCCTTGAGGCGAATACCCCGACACCACTAAAACAAATCCTATAGTCCCAAAACTTATTAACACTTTTCCCGCAGTTGCACTCATTTTGTCATCTTCACCAACTTTTGTGTGCACCTGAAACACCCATTAGCCTTGTCCGTTGTTCTTTACTTTGTCAAAGAACAAAAAGGAAACAGAAGTGAAGTGCCATTGCGTATTATCAAATAATAAGTAATTTTAGAACGGAGTCTAGTTTACTGTACTCACTAGTCATTTAGGTGTAACAAGTAAACTTGGAGGGACAAATTACCATTATGTGACCTCGTGTGGAATTTTGATATTATTAGAGACAGATAGAATGGACGGGAAAATTTTTTGCCGTTGCACTGAAACGTAAATAACAACCAAAGAATTGTACTCGTTAATGTGGTTGTTTTTGGTGTTAAAATCTGATTTCTGCCTCTTTGTTTTTCATTTTTCTCGGTTCTTCTTTCTTAAAATTTTGTAGTTCCTTCAATCCACAAGAGGGACTGTATTAGGTTTCACGCTATAGTCAAGGGAAAAGCGAACTGGTGAAGCTATGTATTCAGTCCTTCCCGGAGCTATTAGGATTTCGCTTCATGGTGGAGTTTGATGACACTGGCTGTGAAGAATCGCCAAGAAAGGATTATCTCACTCTTTTTGAAGGAAACTCACAAAAATGGGTTGTTCATTAGTGCCAGCACCTACACCGGAAGAATCGCACAAGATGATGTTGCAGCAGCAAAGTATGACTCTGATTTGGAGGCAGTAACTTATTGTCTCCGGAGCAGTTTTTGAACTGCAAAGAGAACTCCAATGGTTCAAAGTAAGTATTTTTCTTTTTCATAAATATAATAACCGCGCTTAATGATAATTTTTGTAAATCTTGATAAATTTTAAAATATGATGGCTGCACCTTTATTTGGATAGTCTTAAGAATATACATAGAACTTTCTTTTATAGCAGTCAAGCGATAGCTAGACCAACTTTTGTGCACCTCTACTGATCCGCCTCTCTATGCGATTTTAAGAGCACACATCGGTCTAATGCATAGGATTTTACTCCTAATATATTTCCATCATTAAGACCACAAGGAAAGAATAAACTCTCATGACATCTAAATCCACACCTTGTTGATACCTATAACTATTAATTCAAGAACACATCTCGTTAGTTGATTTAGCTATTAACTAATATTGTACTCATGCAAACCATTATTCGCAAAGAAAAAATAATGATATCAACTCTATATTCTCTTTGTAATGAGAAAAGTGGGAAAAATTTGAGCCTTTTCTTTTCCCCACGGCAGGACTCCAACACATCTCTATGAGTATTTAATGAGTATGACAGAAAGAACGATATGAACTATTAACAACATTGAATAACAATTTGTAGGGGAAAGATTTTGATATCATGAAGCTTTTACTATAAATATATATATTATATATATATATATATATATATATATACATTTATTGCATTTCAACTCTCTATTCTCTTTTGAACGTGAATTTTCACAGTCGAGATTTGAGAAGGGCAATTTAGGAATATAAATGCTCGAGTGATGTTGCCTATAGGCGGTCACAAAAGTACGACCAAGGAAATGCCAACCACTTCGAGACACGAGGCAATTGATATGACAAATACTCACCACCTAAATAATTCACTTCAGGATATACGTTACCATGAAAGGTGGGTGCTAACCAGTAACCACTAAGGAATTCACCTCAGGAGGATAGGGAATGGAACTCACCACTCTATAGAATTCACTTCAGAAGAACCCAAATTTCAATCTGGGGATTCTTCAGTTTATGTTGAACATTTCGGAAAAAATTGCCCCTAATGTTGCCGCTGGAATAAGCGAAAGTCACACATGCTAATCGGTCAACGAAGATTTAGAGGCTAGTGAGCTTGGGCCCTTATTCGAGATTAGGTTAGCTATTTGAGGTCCTTGTTTGAGGTGAAGTATACTCTGAGCCATTTTCTAAGAAAACAACCTCACTTTATTTTCCTATTTAAATTTTTCCAAATTTTCAATTATTTTTGTACTTACTGTAGCTCAAGTTTCTGACTTTTGTGCACAGGCCGTGGAAAGTTGGCTTTTCCCTGACTTGAGTACCTTCAAACACGAGGGGAAATCATACTGGAGGAGCACCGACAGTCGCTTTGAAAGGAGTGGACTGGGTGAAGAACACAGCTCAATCGTGTATGGTGGTCTCAACTCTAAATGCACGGTATTATTTGCTGCTTCTTACAATGTGCCTAAAGGCGACAGTGGCATTACTGGAGACCCGTCATTGTTGGGAATGGAGGCCCACAAACGTTTTCGAATTTTTGGATGCTTTGGGTTTATTCTCCTCCGTGACGGCCATCTTGCTATTTCTAGCCATCTTAACCTCGCGATATGAGTCAGAAGATTTTCTTAAATCATTGCCTCAGAAGATCATGATGGGCCTTTTTTTTTCTCTTCTTATCCTTGCCTTCCATGCTGGGGGCCTTCGTTGCAGCTTACAAGATTGTGCAGCAAAAGAGAGCAGAGTGGGTTTACCATAGCTTTGCTTTGATGTCACTTTTCCCCGTTCTTTCTTTCTTAGGACTCCAGGCTTCCCTGCTACAGAAAATGCTTGTGTCCACTTATGGACGTGGCATTTTTCGTCCCAAGGACATTTGGAAGTGAGGCATAAATATTTGACAAGATCGCGTGATTGACCAATTTGATTTGAGGGTACAGGTATTTGTTATAGTTGGTTGTAGCAGGGCCAATGCGATACATATTGTATTTCCTCAAAGTATATATGAACCATCACTACGCAAAACGTACCTTGTTTCCAAAGATCTCTTTATAGAATGAGTACATCAATTTGACATTTCAGCCTATAGATAATTCAAAACAGAACATATACACACATGTATAAATATTTATGTAAACAATTATTTTTAAATATTTAGAACAAAAATTCTCTCAATCATGAAATATGAATTTCTAAAATATTAGTTTTTCTAATGGTAATTTAGATGAGGGAACTTTTTCGTCAAATATTCAGCCTCCGGGCATTTTTTTTTTTGGCAGCCTCCGGGCATTTAAAAGTAGAATCTATATGTCATGGGAACAATTATTTTAAACATTGGTTAGCTACATTTGATATGGGAACCGTCACTTTAACAAAGGGATATTCAAATAAATGGCTGGGGTTGTAAAAAAATTTAAGTTCAAAAGATAGAAACGGAAATATATAATATGATTTCTTCACCAGTCATCTCACCAACAAAGACATAAAGTACGTTATAAAGATATATATCTGTAGCAAAAAAGGACGTTGCTTGTACGACACATATTTTTGTGCCTCAACTTATTCTTTCGATCATGTGAGTACCATAACATATGTACGGAACTTACTTTCGCTTGAGTGTCCTTACTATTTTTCCAATCAATTAAGTGCCATACAATTTTGGGAAAATTATAGAAAAAGTCATAAACCTATTGCAATTGTGCTAATTCAAAATCCTAAACTTCTTTTTTGGTCAATTGAGTCATAAACCTTTTACAATTGTACCAATTCAATCCCATTTGCCAACCGATTTGATGTTGATCATTTTTAATAATATTTTTTTCTTCCTACTCCTACTGTGGCTGGCGAGGGTCTTTGGAGCTCACTAGCCACTAGGCGAAGAACGTGAAGGTAGTGGCCAGAGAATGCTAGAGACCCTCGCCGGCCACAATAGCAATAGAGAGCAAAAAAAAAAAAAAAGAAAGAGGAAAAAATGTAAATATTATTAAAATTATTCACGTTAGTGCCGGCGACATTTAGAACTAAATTGGCAAACATGAAAGGTTTAGGACTAAATTGTCTAGGTCTAGAACTGAATGGACAATCTCCTCCAAGGTATTTTGAGTGCATTTGGTTAACAAAAATGTTCTAATGAATATTTTTTTTTCTTTTTTGCCATCTTCCATTGTCATGATAATATGTTCGGTGACTGAAAAAAATTTGGAGCTTTCACCGTGAATGTAAATTATAAAACCTTTTTTGGTGTCCTGCACAAGATAAGGTCAATTTTGTTCGTTCAGTTTTAAGGTTCAAAGTTTAGAAAACACAACCAAAATTTCTGCCAAACGTACTTCATAGAGAATTTTGGAAATGAAAACAAGAAGTTGGAGAATTTTCACTGTGTACCTATAGTCTACATAGAGGTGTCAAACAAGTGGATCGGGTCTAATATGACCCAATCAATATTGGCACATTTAATCCGTTTTGATCCACTTTTATATAGTATAAATTTAATGACCATACCCCGTCCAACCCGTATAGGTTAAATACTTTTATATTTAGCTAAATCACAAAATATTTGTGTTTTATAATTTGTTAAGAAAAATAATATTGCTAAAATACTTTCATTCAACTGAATTTAAAAAAAATTCATACAACCGTTTTTTAATTAAAAATTATTTATTTATTATTGAAGACTATTTTAAATTTTTTATAAAATTAATTTTTTTATTATTAAAAATTATTTATTTTAAAATTTAAATTTTTAAAATTTATATTTTCTTTCCCTTTTTTCTTCGGTGCCAGCGATGGTGGTGGTCAGTGAAGGTCAATAGGGGCGATCGGCAGAGGTCAACAGGGGCAACCGGCAACATTGCTAAACACTTTTTATTTTTTTTATTTTCACTTTCTTTGTTTAACTTATAATAATTAAAATAAAATATATAAAAAAGATAAACCGATATACTTGAGTTGATGCCCATTTACAAGTGCGTGCTTGGAAGCTGCAGGCCACGGGCCGAAAATAAGTCGAAAATGGGCTTGTAAAGGACACAATTAAAACCCATATTGTCTGGGCTTTTTCTTTTTAAACCTATACACAATTCATATTTTAATTCTAATATGACCCATATTGATCCACTTTCATAAATGTAGGTTATAATATGAGTCAGTCAGCATGAAAGCTGCCTCTTTAGAAAGATTCTACCTTAAATCAATTTGAAGTTCTTTTCTTTTGCTTTTGGCTCGACAAAAGTGAGGTGCTTATTTTGCTGATAGATTTATATGGTTGAAAACTTGCAAATTAAGTTGCCCGAATAGCTTTCCCAAGCCCAAGAAGGAACTTTACTTGGTAAAGACTCAACTTAATCATGGTGCCAATGGATGGAATAAACTCTACAGTAAGAATGAGGGACAGAGCCATCTTAAAGTAATGGTTCCGTTACTAAGGACTGAACCTAATGATGTGTGGCACTAGAGCCTGAGGCTACTGGCCCACTGGGGGGGGGGAGGAATATGCTTGCTTGCTGTATTGGTAGAAACCCACCTTTACTTTTTGGAAGGTACTTGCATATAAGGAAGTAGTGACCTCCCCCTAGGGAGATTAAAGCTCTTTGATGACTGAATATCTTACCCTTTTTTGCATCCTCCGTTTACTTGTTGTTGAAAGACTCTCTAACCAGGAGAGCAACCCAATGACGACGCAATCAAATGAGAAACGAGGAAAGTCAAATCATGCAGAACCGTCAGCAGGTACATGTTCAAGTTCCAACCGAGAAAAAATGTGGTCTTAAAATATTCTGAACTTGTATTTTCTCATGGTTCTTTTATTTGCTTTATCATCGGAAAAACATATATTGAAGGTTGTTGAGGTTGGTGAATACTTCGAGACCCTTGTTTTTTACACCGGGCACGCCACGTGAGCTTAGGGAAATCGAATTATGAATCGACGATATGGGACTCCTACGCATGGAATGCGGAGATTCGGGGGCAGCGCCCCCGACACGGGGGTCCCGCTGCCCGATCAGCAGGCGGGTGTTTTCGCTCCTCGGTGAGCGGACGGCTGCCTTGCTTGCCGGTGAGCGGGCAGGGATTCGGGGGCAACGCCCCTGAAACAACATCAGGTTTGGGCTTGTATTTAAGTTAACCCGTTTGTTGTGGGACTAAAAGGGCTTTCGAGTAGGCTAGGTTCGAGTAGGCTAGGTTTTACACCTTTTTTTAGCCATATATTGTACGCGTGTGCGAATTCATTGTAACGTGCGGAAAATAGTGAAAGCTCTTTGCAAGACATAGCCCTATTATAGGGCGAATCTGGGTAATTTCGTGTGTCAATTCTTCATCTTTTCTATTCTCTGTGCGATTGCTTGATATCGGTATAGGGTAAATTCCCATCAAAGGTGTCTTGTAAGCGTTGGATCGGCTCCTTCTCAATCCAGACCTGCTCCAGGTGCGTTATCCTCGAAAGAGTTATTTCATTTTGAAATTATTATTTGGGGCGGATCTGGATGAAATTGTTCTTTTCATACATCGCAGGAACCTCGGAAAACGTAGTGGCTCAACACTATTACCGACCATTGTTGGAAGCTACACTCAGGGGCGATTGGGAGACTGCTAGAGGATTTTTCGAACGAGATTCTACTTCGAAGATGGCGAAAATAACAAGCAGATCAGAAACAGTGCTTCACATTGCCGCTTTGAGTGCACAGGACCAATTTTTGGAAAACCTGGTAGACCTCTTGTGCCGAAATCCGGTAGCGCTTGAAGAGGCTGATCGTGATGGCCTCACAGCCCTCTACATTGCTGTCCTGTGTGGAAGAATAAGGATGGTCAAGACATTAATTAGAATTAGTCCTAAGTTGACGCAACTTCCAGATAATGAATTCCTTTGCAATTTTCTGCTCTGGAAGCTTCTATGCACAAGGAGATTGCCTGTTTCCTGGCGAAAAATACAACAGATGATGGGCCAAGTTAACCCTTCAGAAGTCCCTCTACGATTGAGACCATTATAGATCTCACCCGCGCTTGTCATCATGGTCACTCTTTATCTCAATTCCATCTGTTCTTTCCTTCATTCTAGACTTAGCTAATTTCCCTGATCCACTGTGCTGGTGAATTCAGATAGAAATCACCCTTTATCTGGTCGGGCGGTACCCTCACTTATTGACCATGAAAAGTACAAAGTATAAACACAATTCTATGCGGTAAGCATTGGTGATGATGCCGTCTTACTTTCTCAGCGGAAGCAGGCTCAGTGTTTTGGAAGTTGATACACGAATGTCCGCGCTTTCTGCACTTGCATCCCTTCATTACTGCTGCCCTTCATGAAGATCATACCTGGCTCATCACCTGCTCTTTTGTTGGTGAACTGAAGGCATTCCGGTGGACTTGAAGTCCGCACCTACAGATACAAATTCGGATCCGGGTAAGTATGCAATTTTGCTGTTGGGCATTATCGTAGGACCTTTCATGATTTTGAACTTGACGACAATTCTCTCCGTACTATCAAAAGAAACCGAAAATGATTGTTTCTTTTTAGCATACAATATGGATCCTTGACCTAGTTTTACTTGAATAATGGCCTGAAATCAAGCTCCTTTATGGATTATCTATCTCCCTGAAAATCACATATGATTCAACCAAGTGCACAAGTATGCATAACCGAATGACGAGATCTTACGATGATTCATATCCAGTGACCGGGTTTTCTTTGTTACCTGATTGTAACGCATCAATGTCTTACAGGGTCACTTTGCAATGCAGCCAAAATTGTAGGTACACATCTCTATCTCTGTCCCTTTCTCTCCCCAACTAAAAAGTCTGTGGCTTGTTTGTTTTTGCCTTCTTTTATAAGTAGAAAAATGCTCCTACTGAATTGTTTACCATAATTTGGAAAAAGAATTTGTGTTAGGCCCATTGCCTGTGTGAATAAACCTTTATACATTCACCTCGGTTTTGTTGGAAGCACTCAAGAAGTAAGATCCCGAGTACATTAGACCGATAAGGGAGACTGCGCTCTTAAGATTCACCGAAAGGTGGAGCGCTCAAAGTGCGTGAAAATTAGCCCAAACACCACCTGACCGCCACAATGATCATATAGTTTCCAAAACTTATTCACAACTTTTGCCCGTAGTTGCGCTTGTCATCATCACCCAACTTTTGTATGCCCGGAAATACCCTTTAGCATTGTCCCTCATTATTTTATTTTTGGCCAATGAACAAACAAGGAAACACATTAGGGTCCTTGCGTATTTTCATCACATTAAAAGTTATTTTTGATTAGGGTCAAGTAAACTCCAAATCTCTACGTCATTTAGGTGTATCAGTAAATTCGAACGTCGCGTGTACCATTATGTGACCTCGTGGAAGTTTTGATTTTGTTAGAGATGGATAGAATGAGAAAGAAAAAATTTGCTCTAGCGCTTAGCATAAATAACAATAAAATGGTTACTTTCTGCTCTTCAATCATATCCTTAATATCAAAGATCCTCTCGACTTTATGCCAACCAGTCAACTCATCAGGATGAGTCTTACTTCAAACTCAGGAATCTCGATCTTCCTGCCGATATGACGAAAAGTGGCTGATTTCCAGGCTGTACTCCCCTGATTTCATCCCTGGTTCGAAACCCATAAAGGATTTGACGTTCCTCCTCTTCATCATCGAGATGGATCCTCATATTCCACTCCTTCGGATTGACGCCCAGCTCCGCTTGCGCAAATTGTCGCTCCAAATCCTGATTGCCTTCTTTGCTCCTCAATTTCTATTCTCGCAAGTTTCTTTGATGCGATTGTTTGTCTACTTCAGAAAGACTCCACGTCCCCGGCCCACTATGACCCCACTGTCCACGTCCATTGCGATTCTGTTCAACAATCGGTTCAATGCAACCTATGCTCTGATATCAAAATAATGCCGAAACACAATATAAATTGGCTAACAGAAAATTAGAATTTAAAGAGAACAATTTGTTCTCTCGAATATGATTATCCAAAATCAATGACCTCCCCACTAGGAGCCCTAAGCATCCCTTTTATACGGTGCTATAATTAAACAGGAAACACAAAATTATAAAAACGCCACTGAAAAAAAAACCATTGCCTAGAAACCCATCAAAACGACAAACGAAATGCGACAAGACTACATCGGTCACGGCATAGCGGTGAGTTTGATCAACGGCTCCACTTCCAAGCAGCCAACCAAATTTCAACCATCCGGAGTTCGCCAACTCTAAGTGCTCAAAACCGAAGTTCCCTTTGTCTCTTCATACGAAGACTCTATTGAGTTTTCAAGCCATGTTGAAAGATTTCAAGTGGCTGTGCATGTCACGCCCGAACCCGGCGAGCACGGCGACATCCCTATACCCGTCGCATCGATTGGATAATAAGAACGACGGCCTAGGATACTCGTCGTAACCAATCGACCTCAGAGTTCCTTATGCAATGGAACGAGCTCCTTCAACTTCATGCACAGAAAGGGATAGATAGAGAGACCAACCAATCTAAATTTACATCAAACCACTCATTATATTACATCATATTTATATACATCGGTTTGGCGACATTTATATGCACAAATCAAATTCCCTGTCGTCCTTGACATATTATGGCTCACTTTAACAAAAAGGGCTTAGGTTGGCAATTTCTATCTCGACTACAAGCAAACCATACAAATTTCTACAAAAGGGCTTCAACTCCAACTGTGCTCATCGACATCCGCCCACCATCCAATCCTAGAAAAAGCTGAGTTCCGACTCAATATCCAACTCGATCCCCTGCCTTACTAGGATCGCATTCACTGCGGCGTTTTCGGGTCTGAAAAAATGGGGAAATCACCATGAGAACTAATCTCAGCAAGCTCACCCTAAATCCTCTCAGGATACCAAATATCCTATGAACCCAACCCCAGTAAGCAATCACAATAGTAATCATAAACACGTGTACCCAAACAATATCACATGCAGAGGATAGCAGTCAATAGTTTACTTGCCTCATGGACCAAGAACACAATAGAAATAATCTTCAATTTCAGATAGCAAGTTCAAATGCATGTGTATGCCATTTTTCAATCTCAGCTCTTGCCTCATTAATCCTCGACCCGCGTAATGAGACCAGCCTCAGGTCCGTACTCAACCCGCGTAATAATACCGCCTCAGGTTGGTACCCCGTGCCTCAGCCCTCCTTATAGTACCGCCTCAAACTGGCACCCGTGCCTCGCCCGCGTAATAGTAGTACCGCCTCAGGTCGGCACCCCCATTTCTTCATCAATTACCCCGCGTAATGGTAGCGGAGTTGCCTCATGGGTTTCATTTCTCACAACATTATCTGCCGTGCCATCATTATGAGACACCATTTTATCAAGCAATTCCAATTGCGTTCGATAAAATCAACGGCATAAATCAGGCAGATAATTCAAATGTAATGTCATCAAATGACTATACACAATTCAAGCCAAGCAGTTCGAATATATAATCTCGACTCAATAAAGCATCTAAGCCGATCATTTTGGCTAGCAAACGCAATTGCATCAGAGATTAGCTATCCTGTCCTTTCTCACTTTGAACCGTCAAATTGGGCCCACGACATCACGTGAACCTTTCTAAGCTCACAAGGACGGTCCTCAAATCTCATCACCAGTATCGTTCAAAAACTTCTAAAGTGTCGCAGTTGACACCCTCACACTTCCGAATTGGGTCCATTTGATCCCGATTGGTCAAATTTCTCATTTCTCAAGCTCCAGACACCGCGGGGCCACAATCGCACTCAAGGACAGAATATTTACTCCGAAACAGCCACAATTCAAGTGCGTCCCGTGCCACTATAAGTCTCAACAGCCACTATATACACAAATATCTCAAAGTCAGTCAATTTTCCTCAAGCGATCTACCCCGTATCGCGTCCTAGAGCTGATCCAAGCAAATATCTGACATCCTACACGAGATTAAGGATGCAACTTACCAAAAGAAAGCTTGACAAGCTGTGGAAACACAGCTGAAATGGCGAAGGACAACCGGCGACAACCGAGACCGGCGGCGGCGCACGACGGACAAGGAAGAGAACGGCTAAACCAAGAGGAACCGGGCTGTGAGGGGGCTGTTTAGGCCACCAAAACGAACTAGAAATCATTTTGACATGGAAATGAGATCTAAGGGCAGCCGGGGTCGACATATATCTATTAGAATCAAAACAGAAATTCGGCACCCAGAAAACAGTTTCGTCGACTGATACGAGAAAATACATTGAAGGGTCAAACGACTCGGATTGAGGCGATTCAAGTTGGGTTAGAACCGTAAGACATTGAACTACAACATATCCAAAAATTGCGAGAATCCAACTTACAAATTTTCGTCAGGGGCCGGTTGAAGTCTGCAGCCAGAATTGGAGCCAAATGAGAGGGGGAAAGAAAAGAAGGAATTTGTTCCACCGTGAGAGAAAAAGAAAGAGGGATGGTGATCTGCCGTAAAAGGGAAAAGAAGAAGAGAGAAAAAGTCAAATGGTCTTCCCAAAATAAATTTTTTTATTTAAAATATCTCAAAATATTAATTAAATAATTAAAATATCTAGATACTATTCATCGATTTGACATAAAGCTTGGTCAAAACTTGGTCAAACTGGTCAAGGTAGTAAAACTTGGGAGAGCAAGTTTGACTAGTCAATCCTCAAAATTCATGCCAAAACGGGACTGATTGGGACTGAACGGTGCTCTTTAAGCTCAATCGCGAAGGGAAATGACTCGAGATGATCTCGGAAAATTTTTCTGACTTCGCTAAAATTCATCTCACACCCTAGCCACTGAATCTAGAGCAAATCGGGGACTCGACAGGAAATTCTAATTTTTGCCTTCCTTCTCGGCACTCCGAGTCCAAACTATCAATTTCCGAACCTTCCTCGTCAATATCAAATTTAGCAACTGCAACGCTCTTGAAAATCGATTATCCTATTCGGAACTCAATTCGTGGCCAAATTCATAAGATAGCAGCTATAATGAAATTCTCAAACTAACGGGTTGGCTGTTAGGAGTTACGCATATCGACCATGGTCCACGTACTTATTTTCCTAGATAGCCCTTCCCTTTTGGTCAGTTATCTCGAAGTGATCAGTTCGAGTGGAATTCATTAATAGTGCATCCATGACATATCCATTCTATATTCAAGTCCCAAACAGGGGTCGAATTCAGAATGTTACAATTCTTCCCCTCTAAGAAATTTCGTCCTCGAAATTACAACATACTAATACATCAAACTACTCAAAATAAACTGGGATATTTGCGCCCTCATCTCGTCTTCGCTTTCCCACGTGGCGCCTTCGTTCCATGATGTTCCCAGATACTTTTAACCAGCTGGATCGTCTTATTTCTCAAGACTTGCTCTCTGCGATCCTCAATCCTCACTGGTCTTTCCACGTACGAAACTCGATCGTCAACTTCAATGACTTCATGATCGAGTATATGGCTCTTATCTGGCTCATACTTTCTTAACATTGATACGTGTAATACATTATGCACTTGCGATAAGTTGGGCGGCAACGCCAGACGATAAGCCAAATTCCCAATGCGCTCCAAATCTCGAATGGGCCTACAAACCTCGGGCTCAGTTTTCCTTTCTTTCCAAATCGAGATAGTCCTCGCATTGGTGATACCTTTAGAAACACATGGTCCCCAAACTGGACTCCAGTGGCTTCGTCTTTTGTCTGCATAACTCTTTTGACTACTTTGGGTGTTTTCAATCTGTCTCTGATAACTTTGACAAGCCTCAACTGACTGTTGAACCAATTCTGGGCCCGTTATCCTTCTTTCGCCAACCTCATCCCAACATAACGGAGTTCTGCACGCCCTGCCATACAAAAGCTTCGAATGGTGCCATTTTTAAGCTCTGTTGATAGCTGTTATTATACGCATTTCTACAAATGCAACTGGTCTTCCCATCCGCCTTTTAAAATCTATGACGCACGCTCGCACTGTCCTCAAGCGTCTAATCGTCCTTTCTGTCTGTCCATCAGTTTGCGGATGATACGCCGTACTAAACCTTAATTCTGTCCAACGCCATTTGCAGACTTTCCAGAATGTCGCTGTAAATCTCGGATCACGATCTGAATGTCACTGACACTGGCACACCATGAAGACGAACAATCTGACGCGCATATAACTCGGCCAACTTTTCCAAAGCAAAATCCTTTCGTACAGCTATGAAGTGAGCTCACTTGGTCAATCTATTGATCACCACCCATATTGAGTCATTACCTCTCTGACTCTTGGTAAACCGTCACGAAGTCCATCGTGACATGCTCCAATGCACCAATCAGGGATCTCCAAGGCTGAAGCAATCCTCCAGGCTTACAGTTGCTGCGCTTTATTTGCTGACACGTCAACACTTAGCCACAGTTTGGCTACATCCACTTCATTCCATTCCACCAATAATGTTGAGTATGGTTGAGTCTGGTACATCTTTGTACTACCAGGGGTGGATACTGTAAACTACTGCGATGAGCTTCTGATAAACTTTCTTCTTTTAACTCCTGTATTCGGTACACACAGCCGTCCACGAAACTTTTCAATCCATATTCAGTCACTTGAAATTCAGGCTTTCTTTGGCTACATCCATCATCAATAATTTCCGAAGATCAGGTCCGTTAGACTTGCAGTTTCCCTTAATCCTTGCCTGAATTCCGGTTCAATTCTTAATGTGGCCCTAGACTCGAGAGAGTTCCTATCTCTATCTTGAATTCCGAGTCTCTTACTTCTTTTAGTAGGGTCCATTCCTTGACCCATCATTGCGCGATGCTTGATTTTCTAACTAAGAGCATCGCAAACTCGGGTTTGCCTTTCCTGGGTGATAAAATTTCGCAATCATAATCCTTCAATAGCTCCATCCACCGACGTTGGTCTCATGTTCAATTCTTTTTGCGAAAACAAATATTCAAACTCTGATGATCCGTGTTAAATCCTGAAACTTTCCCCCACCAGATAATGCCTCCATATCTTCAACGCAAACAACAAAC
>JAGVVM010008592.1:0-15245 GCA_019149425.1 Psidium friedrichsthalianum
ACAACGACTGGATTAACACTCCGAGGGGGCTGAGTATCACGTTAGCCTTCTCGGGCGACCAGTATCCACATCCTCCAACAACTCTGGACTATATAGACATGAAGGTTCCTCTCAATTCTTGTTGTTCTGCTGACTCTTGGAGCAACATTAAACTACGTCGTCTTCTTTTGCTGTTCATAGGGGGGGGGGGGAAGGTGGAGGGCGCTACCTGCTACAGCTCATTGCGCAGAGGGCGCGAGGGTGAAAAGTAGGTGCGCTACGATGATTTGGTCACTTTGGAGGGGGGGGGGTTTGCATGAGAAGAAGAATGTGGCAAGAGCATGTTACTTTTATAACAGTCCAAATCTCATACGCGCCAAACGATTAGGGATTGAACTCCAGAGGCGCCTCTATCTCCCTTAGGAATATTTCTAACTGGTGCCTCTAACATTTCTGTCTAGACCAGAACTCTCACGGGCACACCATAATCATTTTTTTTTTCCAATCTCTAAGGTGGTTCCCATTCGGTCGGGCTAGGAGGGGGATCTTCTCTCCTTTTCTTTTGCTGCAATGATCCTTTTAGTTTTGTCGTGCCTCCCAAACCCAGATGCCTCGGATTCTCCTCATAGCTACTAATTTTTTTTTGCTTTCTTTCTCTTCTTGCCCCATGGGTTTGGTGAAGTGTCCCTTTTTCCATCCTTTCTTCAACCTCTTTTGTCTTTTTCTTTTGAGTGTGCATGCCTTGTTTTGTCGATCGAGGAGCGAACGCCAGGTATGTGAGCAATGTTTGGAGGTTTGGAGTGCACCTAAACGGTGGGCCTGAGAGAGAACATTGCGTGGGCCATTAAGAGGCTCTTGTGTGAGAGAGAAGGAGCGAAACGAGAGAGAGGGCCTTGGTTTTGAAGGAGAAGGCCCGTGTGTGCTTGAGACAAGGCGGGTCTTCGTACCAAGCCCTGGATGCTTTGGTCAGACACTTTGTGTTGTAAATAATCATAAGTTGTCCGAGGTCAATCATGATCGCATCTAGGCCATTGAAAAAAAAATTTGGACTATTAGAGGACAATGTCACGACTCCAGAAACGCAAAAATCGAAAATTACAAAACTAAAATGAATTTCCTACATTCTTTATTCAATTAACCTAAAAATGAGATTAACAGAGTAATTCCCGATTTTAGATTAATTTTCACAGATTTTCTTTGGCCAAAATGAACATAAAATTAAGAGAGAAAAATACTGACTATTATTCTTTTTTTTTTGCGGTCTCAAATGCTATTTTTTATTAAATATCTTCATAATTTCTGAAAAATATTAAAAAAATACCAAAAATATGAAAAATTATTTTTGTTCAAAATTGGTTCTCTAGGTTTGGCCAAGGTCTCCCAAGTTGTTTTTTTTTAATTTTATGAATTTTTATGGATTTTCTATTAATTTTCAAAAATAAAATGCTGGAAAATACCGAAAAATATTGAAAATCATTTTTCGGTCAAAATTGGTTCCCTAGGCTTGGCCAAGGTCCCCAAAGTTGATTTTTAATTTTATGAATTTTTATGGATTTTCTATTAATTTTCGAAAATAAAAATACGAAAAATACTGAAAATATGAAAATCATTTTTTGATCAGAATTGGCTCCCTAGGCTTGGCCAAGGTCCCCAAAGTTGATTTGTTACTTTTATTAATTTTAATGAATTTTTTATTAATTTTAAAAGAGAAAAGATGATTAAAAATCAAGTGTCAAGAGCTGCAATCAAAATTGATTTTTTCCTAACAAAAACATACGAGAATAGGAAAAAATTGTAACATTCATCATGGCCGTTGCGCACTATGGCTATTGTAACGCAGGAGGCCACGACAACTTGAATTTCACCAGAAAGTTTAACGAGTGGAATAGTTAAAAGTAGGCGTGATAGCTATTGGAATCGGTGGGACTGTTAAATATTAGTAGTTGTTTCATGAAAGCTTGGTTCAAGATTGAAGCGTGAGGGCCCCAACTGACCTCCCTCTCCCCCTCTCTTCCACCAACCTTACCCCCTCTATATGAGAAAATATTAGGTACCGTCGGGGTAAAGCTGATGTGGTCCAAGTCTCCACTCATCGTGTGACACGTTTCACAGCGGGGCCCCCTTAGAGCAAAAGGAAACCTCTCTCCTCTCTCTTCACTTTACACGGGGCCCACTTGCAGAAAAAGAAAGACTCTCCCTCTTCGCCCTCTCTCTCCTCCGCATGCCCCTTCGACCTCCCTTCCCCCCCCGGTTGCGGCTCTCTCTCTCTGTCTTCCCCCTCTCTCCTCCGCTTGATCCCTTTTCCCTTCTCCGACGCTCGAGCCAGCGCCATTGCCGGCCGCATTTCGAAGAGAACGATTCGGACTCTCAGGTAATAGGCACGCCGCCGATTGATCCCTGTCCCTTCGTGCGCCTCACCAAGATGGCTAAAGTCGAGCTCGAGCGGCCATGGCTGCGAGTAGGGCTCGAGCAGCCATGGTCGAGGTAGCCTTGCCAATGGCCGGCGAACCCAAAACCAAAGCTCGTGCACATGAGGCCATGGCATCTGTAAACTCGAGAGCCCTCGTCCTCCCCTTGTCGTCACCCTCAACTTCATCAAGGACTGGGGCAGTCCTCCTTCGTAGGCGTCGTTGACCGAGCTGATTGGATCTAGCTGAACGACGCCTCGTGCGAACTGGAGAGAGAGCAGAGGGTTTTTCTTTTTCTGCTAGTGGGCCTGTTCGATAGGTGTCGAACGATGAGTGGAGAGGGGTTGTGAAGGGAGAGAAAAAATCTTATTGGTGGGCCCCGTGCGAACTGGAGAGAGAGTAGAGAGTTTTTCTTTTTCTGCTAGTGGGTCCGTTCCATAGGTGTCGGACGGTGAGTGGAGACCAGGACCACATCAACTTTACCCCGACGGTACCTAATATTTTCTCCCTCTATATAAGGGCTCCATTTTCTCTTTCCTCCCACTTTCTTAAGAATTTCTCACCTCACTTCTCTCTCAATCTCTCTCTCGGGTAACTCTCTCTCGCCGAGCTCCCTCTTGCTCAAGCTTTGGCCGGCGACGCCACGAATCAATAGCGGTGACTCTCGATGGCCCTCTCCTCCTTTGCTCAGCCCTGTTGACATCGTTGACTAGCTTACCCGTTGCTCCCTTTCTCGTCTTGCCATGCGACCATCCAAGGAAGAAAGAGTCGGCCTAAAATCATTTTGTTGTTGATTCCGCTCCCATCTCTTCATGAATGAAGTCAAGTAGACTTCTAATCATGCCACTAGATTGTCCATTTGTTGTTAGAGATGGTGCAAGATGATGAAATTTGGGTGTTGTACGCCAAATTGATAATGTCTTTGCATGGATGGGTAAATGTTAGTGCATGATAGATCCATTGCTTCTAGAGGCCCCTACTAGTCATGGGTAACTTGAATCTAAGGGCTGATCATCCTAGACATTGTGAAGATGAGATGAATTCAAGGTGGATACATAAATTGGTGTTCGGCTGTGAGTCCCATAAGGGGATTTGTTTGATTCTGGTTGTGCTTGTTGAATTGATTTGCTAATTTGTGTTCTTGTGGACATGGCTATTTGGAAGTTAAAGATTAATTGTTGTGGAGGCCGCCATGTCAATGTGAATTGAAGTTGCCATGTAAAGGGTAGTTCGGCCTAGGCTTTATCGAATTGATTGTGCGATTATGTGTTTGTATGTGGTGGTGTTACTGATTATCTTGTTGTTTGAACTATGGCTTTTTTTTTGCCAAATTGAATGATGAATGGTGGGTTTAGTTGTTTGATTAGAGGTTTATTCGCTAAGCTTTTAGTTCACCCTTTCATCGTTGAAGGTGGTGATAGATAGTATTCGGGAATAGATTTTACCCTTTTGATTTCCCCTAGTGTACTCTGTTGGTTGAAGTACTTTAACATGTCGATTGAATGATTTTACTGATTGTGGTGTTGGTATAAACCAATGTAAGGCCACACCCTTTAGGCAATGTGTCTACTTGTATGATTGTATGTCCGACTTGCTTTCTATAGTCTTCCACATGCGCTAGGTATAATATGTGTAATAGGAGATTAAAGTAGATAGCGTAATTAGTAAGAAGGTGGCACCTTAGGACGCACAGTGACAGCGTTCTCGACGTCCATTGGAGACGTTCGACCACTCAAAATGCTCATCTCGAAGAGATGAGTCCGTCGGTGTTGTCAAAAATAGTTTTCACTAGACAAAATTTGGAAACAAACAAAAACATAATGATTTCAATTCTCGGTTATAGCGGCTCTAATACCAAATGTAAGGCCACGAATGTGGCACACCCCAGGAACACCATAACCAAAATTAGAAATGCTACATGATGACCTAAAAGGGATTGGTGCACTTGGTTTTGAATCGATCAAACTTGATGCGGAACGACGACGATTTAGAATTCAAGTGCTTCTCCTCTATTTCCTCTCTGGAACACTAGCCAAATGAGAATGCCCCTCAAAATGACATGTTCTTCCTTATGTGAGAAAATTTGTGTATTAGAAAGTTAGAGAAGGGACTTGAGCCATATTATAGCATTTTCAGCCACAGGCCCTCTCATCACGGGACGAGCCAAACTCAGCCCGCACTAGCTAGTCTTATATTAAACTATTAAGAATATATCTTTTCTTAATAAACCAATCCCATTAAATGGAAAGTATTAATTTCAATTAATGTAAGTTCACATTAGGAAAAATCTTACAAGAAGAGCTTGGTATTGAGCAATACACCATTTGTTCTAAATCTGAAAGTCGCTTGTTGTGATGTAGAGATGGAGTCTCTTCATAATAATTAAACTTGGAATCTCATGAAATTGTCTAAGGGTAAAAGAGATATTAGATGCGAGTGCGTTTTCAAAAGAAATGAAGGAATTTCAAGGGTTGAAGAGGAAAGATTTAAGGGATGTTTCGTAGTGAAGGGTTTTATCTAGAAAGAGGGATTCAACTTCAAATGTTAGTGGACCTTTATGGTCTACAACTTGAGCAACTTGATGTCAAGATTGCTTTTCTGCTTGGCAAGCTTGAGGTGACAATCTATATGTCTCAACCCAAGGGCTTCGTTATTGAGGATAAATTAGATCACATTTGTAGGTTGAAACGCTTTTTGTATGGTCTCAAGCAATCTCCACGGAAATGGTACAAGAGGTTTGATAGTTTTATGTTGGGTCATGGCCACTTGCAAAGCGTGGATGATAGTTATGTGTACTATAAGATGGTTCTTTTGTTTATTTGGTGTTATATGTGGATGACATACTTATTGCAATGAAGAACATTTTAGAGATACAATGGGTAAAGGGGCAACTTAGTAGGGAGTTCAAGATGAAGGATCTTGGAGCTACCAAGAAGATTCTAAGTATAGAGATTCCCAAAGACAGATAGGTTGGGAAGTTATACCTTTCGCAGTGAGAGAGTGCTTGAGCATATTGGCATGGAGTAAGTTAAACCGATAAGTATTACTTTGGCGTCCCTTTTTTGGCTTTGGCTTCTTTGTTGCCTAAAACAAAAGAAAAGGGAGATGAGATGTCTCAAGTTTCATCCTCTAATGTTGTGGGTAATAAAGTTAATCGGTTCTCAGTCTGATCTAGTTCACCCCGGAATCGGGAATTGGACCAAATGAATCAATTCCTAGTTTTTGGAACTGGGAACCAGACCGAAGGCTCTCGGAATCAAACTGGACTGACCAATCCAGTTTGAGCTTCTTGGGCAGTCCCTTGGAACCAGTCGAGGCACACATCCTACACAAACTCAAGACAATGACGACAATAACAAAAAGAGGCCATGTATCATGTCTTTAACAACAATGTGATGCCTTGTTAGCAGCAACATATCCTCACAAATTAGCAATTCATTTGCTCATTCTCATCCATAAGAATCAACAAACATCAAGAATTTAATGACAAAAATTAGCTGAAAGGAAGCTTTGACTGATCCAGCAAAGGCAAAAAAGGGCTAAAGCTTGACTAAGTATAGGATCCGAGCTCAAGCAGACAAAACCCATACACTCCAATAGATCCACTGAATACCACTACCCCTATTGAGCAATTAAAATAGCAAACAACTATATTCTACGGTGGCCTACCGGGTGAGAGTCGAGATTATGATTCTATGAAAGAGGGCAAGGCATGGAAGAGGAGAGGTAAATAAGAGTTGCACGTGAATCAATATTGGGTTTAGGCTTAATTAATTTTAAAAAAAAACATTTAGTACGATTGGTTCGGCTTCCCGTAAAACGGACGAAATAGGCCGGTTCGAGCAGTTCCCCATTCGGTCGTTCTGTCTTGCTCACCCCTAGTGGGTAGTCTTATGTGTGCTATGGTTTACACTCGTTCAAACATTTTCCAGACAGTTAGTGTTGTGAACAGTTATAGAGCACATCACCTGAAGCTCACTTGCAAGCCGTGAAATGGATTCTTCAGTACATCCGAGGTACCTCAAATGTGCATTTGGTCTTTATCAGAGGTTGTGATATAGGAGATCTTTGACAGGTTATATTTTTACGCTTGATTGTTCTGCGGTTAGTTGGAGAACAGTTTAGCATGACACGAATACGTTATCTACTACCAGAGCGAAGTATATGTCAGCAATCGAAGGGGAAAAGGAAGCTCTTTGGTTAAAGTGTTTGATTACAGAACTTGAGGTGAAGCAAGAGTGAGCCTCCATTATATTTTGCAATAACCAAAGTGTGAGCCAATTGAAAAAATCATGATATATCCTGAGAGAACAAAACATATCAATATTCGATATCACTTTGTGGGTGAAGAGACTGCTAAGGGTACAACAGATAATCTGCACATATATTGACCAAACAAGTTTCTTTGACCAAGTGCAAGCATTGCTTGGACTTGGTTGATATGTTTACCATTTGAGTTACCTAGTTAGAGTTAGTGGCGTTTCTCAAAGATCAGGTACGTCTAATCCCTTGAAAATGTTATCGTTACAATGCATCGGGAGATGAGAAATCTGCCCATTCTAATGAAATATCTATTGCGATGATTGCTGACTTGATTTTTTTTTTTGGCTCTTACAATAATCTTATTTAATTTTATTAATTATTTTTAAATTTTTACCATTATTTTCTTTGAAAAATTGTGTGTGCTTGTGTGCCTATTGATACGGAGCATGTTCATCCTTCGGTTACCACTCATTACTTAACCACTCCTCTCACTCTCTTTTTAAATCACGCATCTCATTCTCGTCCTCTCTTCATCTTCATCACTTTATCTCTGTCTTCCTCTCCTTCTCACAACCATGGGTCCTTGAAAGATTGCTCATATCAGCAAGACCAAATCCAAAGCGTCTGGTCCTTTGAACTAGACCTCACAAATGTTCTCGAGGAATATGCTCCGAGCGTTCAAATAGGTGGTGAGCCAAGTGGATCTATCTTTGTTAGCATGGTGTCTCAGACTGTCCTCGCCTCTCCTAGTGCAAGCACTCCTTAATCCCTAGTGGTCAAAATAAAAAAGGAAGCATCACTGGCTCCTTCTCTTAAGTTCACAGTACCCTCAGAGGTAATCGCTATTCCACCTATGATGATCAAATATCAAGAAGAGTTTGATGCCTGGTATGTAAGTTTTATGGAGAAGCTAAAACCAAAGGAAACCACAGAGAAAGAAGGTCAAACCTCCACTCATCTTGCACTACTTGCTCTTGGTTCCAGCGTTGCTGCTTCATCTGCCGCTGCTCCTAATTTTTCAATGGAAAGGTCCCCTCATAAGTCCTCAACTAAGGAGGCAGTAGATCCTCCAAAGGAGACCGAAGATGAAAGCTCATCCAAGGAAACATGCGGTGGTGTCTATTCTTCTCCTCTTGCTCCAAAAGTAAGTGGTTTAGCACTGGATGTCCAAGAATCTCAGGACCAGCATAAGAAACCACTGCGGTTAGTGAGTAACCTATGGAAGTTGACGAGGGAGAAAGTGACAAGAGACGAGAGGATGATGATAATAGGTTATTCCAAAACTTTGAGCTTACTAGTGGTTTTGAACTCAATCCATCTTTTGAAAACCCACTATTTTTTAGTGAAGAACATGAAAAGCTTGGTCATCTATTAAATGCAAAACTTTGATTTTTCCACATGTTTTTTTTTTGGTAAGGATGATTTTTCCACATGTTGTGGACTTCAAATACCTTGATTCTCATGGAATCTTTCTATTCGAAGTTCTTGAAAAACACAAGCTTCTAAAGATGTGCACACTATACGATAACCCTTTTCCAAATCTCATGACCATGTTTTACTCAAATGTGCATTTTCTTGATCCTCAGTCATTTGTGTTCACTTTTGAAATGAAAAATTACATTGTGACAACTGAGGAGTTGGCTGAGATTCTCCAAACCAAATTTTGTCCTTATCAAAAGTTGGAAATCTCATCTAATGAAGCATACAACTTTATCTTGCAAACTCCCAATTTTACTCGTGATTATCAAAAAATCATCCCAGTGAATGCTTACCCCTCAAAGTGAATATGTGAGGCCACAACCCCAATTCTTGACTAGAGGGGACACCAAAGTCCTTTGCCATTCCATTTATTCTTCAAAGATCATCACCCTAATTCTTCGTCCCAAGTCCTCCTCCTCGAATGATGTATCCAAGTACGAAGCTAAGGTGTTGTAGGCTTTGCTCATCAGTTTCCCCATTTCCATTCCGCACCTAATCATCCTGCACATGTATCGAACGGCTAAAAGAAGAACAGGAGGTCTGCCATGTGGGTCACTCATTTATCAGATTTTCAAGGGCAAGGGGTATTGACTTCTCATGTATTCCAAGGACCATTTCTCTCTTACTGTGATAGGGAAGAAGACCGTGGACAAGATGATGCTGAGAATCTCTTTGGATGGATGGTTGTACACCAAAATGAGGTAGTTGTTATTGGAGATGGAGATGATGAGAGAGCAAAAGAGTTGCTCAAGGAAAGATTCGCTAAATAGCTTGTTTCAAGGACAAGGCAGAAAGGTAAAGCTCATGTAGTGTGACGACCCAGGCTCACCACCTGCTTACTCATGTGATCTACTTTAATGTCTTAATATATTTATATTAGAGGGTGCATGCGGAAACTTAATAACTAAATAGGCAAGGCCATTAAAGAAGTGCATGCATTGAGGTAGGCACGCCTACAATGTACGTCCTTTTAGCATTCACTATGGCTTGCAATAAATAATAAGAACACTCATCAAAGTTTTGGAAAATACTTACTTTCATATATAAAACAACATTTAGTACATCATTCCAAAAAAAAAACAACCTATTAGGAGACAACGCAATTATAAACACTCCCCGTCTATAATTAGGACTCCACCATCAGGCACCACCACCACCACCACCACCACCCCGTCTATCCATGGTTGTTGCTCCCCGCTGCCATCCATGCTGGCTAACTAAACTTGAAAAAGGTTAGATCCATGAGAGTGAGCCGAAGCTCCACAAGTAAAAGTCTAACACTTTAGCTACTGGAATCATCAATCATTGAGCAAGCAACACATATCAATAACTACGATGCAAGTAATATAACAAATCATGATAGCTAGAACATTCAAGCGATAACTCTAACTTGTGGACCATTCGAGATGTCCACATGTCCACTTAGAGTCACCATCGGTCCTCTCTCATGAACCCGTCCTCAATTCATGAGCCATCTTGCCCCAATTTCCTTTGGATTCCACCCACCAAATGCCATGGGTACTTTGTCCAACTTGAATTAGAGGACTACGAGTCTACTCGAAGGTTTGTTACACACTATATCGTCCAGAACCGACCCTCCTTGTACATGGCCAAGTTCAACCTGCCTCTAATTGAATGATTCAGTTCATTAAGACCTCTCAACCCCACGCTCTAGAGTATCATCCGCACCAAGAGAATCAATGCATAAATTACACAATTACACCACCATCTAGACCGAGATTCAAAGACAACATCCACTCCACACAAAACAACAAGCAATTTAATCTAACTAATTACATCTCAAGACCAAATTCCCCTATTGTTCGGCCACCGAGGTTCATTGCCTTTCTTGACAATCCAGTTGCCAAACCCACAAGTCCAATTCATGAGCATAACAAAATCAGACCAACGGAAGCAACAAGAGATGAGAGTCAACAACTCGTAAGCCAAATCGAATGATTCCAAGAATCAATGGGTTAGAAATTCATTGGCCTCATAATCCTTCACTCAGAGATGGTTCCACACGAGTTGCCATCACAAGCTCAACTTGCCTTGTTTCCTTCCTTCCTACGGCTAAACTAGAGACGAGAGAGAGTGGGTGAGATGGAGCTCAAGTCGACGAATGGAAGGAAGAGCAAAAGTGTCATTGGGAAGGGAAGAGCCAAGAGGAGAATGGAGAAGGAGAGGTCCCATCTTTGGTGGTGTTGCAAGGAAATCGCAAAAAGAAGTCAAGAAGAGGGCGATGAAGATGAGGTGGGTGGAAAGAACGAGGAGAGGTGAAAAAGAATTGGTGGAAGAAAAAAAATGATGAGGGAGGAGGGGTTGTCGTCCCATTAAAGAAGGGGAAGGAGAAGGCTTCACATGGAGGGCAAAAAGGGAGAGTACGTGGCAATTGGAAAAGGGCAAGTGGCATGGGAGATTAATAAAAAGGCGCCGCGGTTCAATCATGAACTAAACTTGCACCGGGACCAAACTTGTACAATAATGTTTAATAACAATTTCCCCACGGTCCTTTAAAAATTAACGTGCTTGAAATACATTACTAAGCTAACAATCCACTGTGCCAAATAATAATCCCCCAAATCACATCTCTAGTAATCTAAGTATCGAAAAAATCAGACCGTCACATGTACCAAGAAGGGCCTTGCGCCCCTCGACCTAAAAGAGCTACATCTTTAGTGGGACCATCTACTTCTCCATCTTCGAACTCCTGCTCATTGTTCAGTCAAATGTTTGAGATCTGAATGTATCTATGGCCGACATCTCTAAATATCTGGTCAAGCTTGAGAGGACCATTATCAATCTAGACTGCTACAATTCCCTTTCGATCTATTCCGGAGCCTAACTAATCCTCACCTCCCTCATAGAAATGAAAGCACACTCGCACTAAGTATCATCTCTTGTTTATGCTTATGATGGCCTATTGTTGCAACCCGCCTTGAGCACCCTTGTAAGGTGTTGAGTGGTGGCAAATGGACTGCCAAGAGGCTTCAAGGGGGTCCTTGAGGCCTCTTGGCTTGGACCATCTCAAGCCCATAGTAAATCGTGACGTAAATTTTCAAGTTTGATCTTAGTGTGATTATGTGACATGTGCGAGTGTACATGCAAAGATTTACCATTGACTTTGAGGAAGGAAGGCAAAAAACCCTATTGAGCGATCAGGAGAAACCACTCAATTCCACGCACTAGATTTTTTTGGTCCGGGGATTTAGTTACCCTAGTATTTTTGCTAGAGTCTTTTCATTTACCATCCGATTTGTTTTATTACCTAATATGATAATGCAAGATTTAGTCGCTTTTAATCTTAAAGATGTTCTTTTGACTTACTAAGGCGTTCATGCAAAATGGTTTTGTAAAAAATTCATTTCATGGCATTTTATAGTTTTTGATTTTTTTATCTTAAAGAAAGAAAACCATCCAAAGCTTCAAAGGGCATAAATGAGGAAACATAAAAAAAAAACTATGTTAAAGTAGTAAATGAAAAAACCGGGCCATCGGGTATTTGATTACAAGCCAAAACAGGAGACCCGAGACATGATCGGGTGTACAACGAATCGGATCCCATGGATATCGATCACCCTCCTTCCATGAAACAAAGTCTACTTATTCTAATGTGGGCAATAAAAGATCATTTTTACCTGGTACAATTATTACCACCAAATTTGGTGTGTAAATGGGTAGAGATAGAGAAACAATTTCATTCTCAATATTTTAGAAAGATTGCCTGAGGGTATCGATTTCTGTTGTGGCCATACTCTATAAATACAATACTGAGCCTGTCAATCAGTTTGTTGCTTGATTCAAAAAGGACCAAAAATAGATGCCTTGTTTCATTCCTAGATAAAGAATTCACTAATTTTAGCATTCGATGGATTGAAATTTAATTTCAAAGAAAAATTTGAAGGTGAAACTTCGTTCGATTTATTTCAATTGGCAACCCAAGTGTCTCAATATGAAGAACTACTTGAGGACAAGGCACATGGCCACATGGAGATTTTTATACAAAAACGCGACTTTTGTGAAAAATCGTGTTAGTTAATGGGTTTAAACCAAGGAGAACTCTGACAAAAAAAAAACCAAGAGAATATTTTGTAAAAGAAATAAAAGGTTGCCAGTGGCAAGGGGGAACATGATTGACTTAATTATCCATTTAAAGAGTAGAATGATCCGTAAATAATTTTCATTCTTTTAAAAGGGCATATGTTTACACCAAAATGACCACTTTTGTTTACCTTGGTTTTTCGACAAGTGATAAACTTAGTTGAAGAGGAGAGTTTGAATTATTTATGAGTAGAATTACCTATAACTTAAAGTCATTGACAACTCGCCAATGAAGTCATCAACAACATATGTGAAGTTATGGACTAGACAATTGAAGTTTCTCGATAGAGTCATCAATATTGATGGTGAGAAATTGACAAGAAGATAACCGATGGGTGGTTTGTATCCATAACCGTTAATTTAGGTTTTGTGTATTTCTTTTGGATAAGTGTTCATGAAGAAACTTATTTGATTATTTGATTTCAAGTTGTAATCGGTGTAGGGGATTATAAATACCTAAGTGTACTTTTTATAAAGCCCCCTTAATCAATGAGAAAAGTCGATGTTAGTTATTGTTTCTTTTACTTTTCGCAATTTATCTTCTCATCACAGTCTATATTCTTGTATCTTTCAATTCTCGTACTTATGGTCGTATATTTAGATAACTTTTTCGTTGATTAATTTAGCGTTGTATCTCTCTAATGATCACACTTTGTCATCGATTAAATTTTGACAAAGTGTTTTCTACTTTGTTTTGATTAAATTCCAATGAAGCATATATTTTCATTGTGATTCATTGAGACTTCTGTCTAGAATCGCCACAGAGCTTGTCTCCTTGAAATAAAAATTGAAGAATCAATTTCGATGAAAGATATTTCATCGATTAAGATATTTTCGGCGAAATAAGTACCAACCTATTCTCAATGCCCATTTTGAAAGGCTCAAGTTTTTTCGTAAGAAGAGGATCCGTAGCTATCGATCAACCACTGAGCAAGTCACATAGTGTCTTGACCTAGTGGCCATGGTTGGGTTGGTCATTGAAACGTTCTTCCTAGGTTGCAGGGCTGCCGTTTGGTCACACATCGCCAGAGCCATCCAGACATCGGCCGAATCAAGAAGATAGGACGGAAGATTCCAATCAAACTAATTTTTGAATTGGGGCCAAATGCTTAGCGTGAACTCTAGGAGGGAGAATCGTTTAGTTTTTTCAAAATCCCTCATCTTTGAGGTTGGCAATAGCCGCTGCTGCCACCTATGCCTGGTCCGCATGTGTCCTAGTGCCTGGTCCTTGCCATAGCCAAGTTTCACTTACTCTCCCGTCGCAGGCCGCCAACACCCTATTCGTTGATGAACATGGGTTTGGAGAAGATAAGAAGAGAACGGTGGTTTTGGGATTTTCATTTTAGAGTTTGACATTTTCTTATCAATTTTGTTTGGATAAAATGGCCTATCGTGAAACATTAAACAATATTTTTTGTGATTATTTTAATAATGTTGATTCTAAGCTTTTTTCGAGAAAATGGCGGTACTTTGTGCTTGTTAGGCCCCTGCATAGGAGAAAATATTCAGTGGTCAAGTGAGTGGCCACGTCAATGCCTGTGGCACGGAAGAGCAAATGTGGTTCCACTAAAAACCCAACACGTGCGGGGGGCCGGGGGGGTGGGGGGGGGGAGGAGAGAGAGTCACAAAAGAGAAATTTTGTAAGCCGGCAAAAGTAGTTTCCTCTCTCCTCTGCTGCACCTCTTGTCTTACTGCGCTGCAAAGTGTCCCTGCAACACTCACAAATTAATTGCCATTCCCCTTTTTCAAATTGTTTCGCCTCATTAGGGTTTAAGCTCCTTCAAATGGCAGCAGATACTTGAGGCAGTGGAATGAGGAGCTCGTCCCGTGCGTTGCGTTGACGGAAATCTTCACGCACCAACGCATGGAGGAGCTCGTCCCTAAGCGTCCCTCGCGTTGCCGTCTGACGAATCTTCACGCACCAGACCACGAGGAGCTCGTCCCTAGCGTCCCTCTCGCGTTGGCCAGTCCGACGAAATCTTCACGCACCACACACCCGAGGAGCTCGCTCCTCGCACCCCCGTGTTTACCGGTGTACGGAAATCGTCACACGACCACACCGCGTTGCTATTTGGCTTTTAAGTGTTTGATATATTTTTTTTTTCCTACTGCTTTTGCAAGTTTAAGATTAGGAACCATTATTTTGTTGATTGGGACGGAAATCTTCACAAGCATCTCCTTCATAACATTGTGTGGAAAAAAATATATCGCACACCCAGAAATAAAATAATTGAGAGGTTACCCTTGAACTGTTTGTCATTAGTGACTTTTTTTTTTAATCTAACCTTGACTTTGCGGTGTAGCAACTAGCTTTGTGGAAGTTGTTATGTTGATTAACATGCTTAGGAAGAAATGTTATTATGTTTCTCAAACATGCACTTCAATGCTTAGCGGTGAAACTTATGGTAAAACACTATTACAGTGTAGGCAAATGGAGGATTGTAATTACTACGTTATGAGCGAGAAATGTTGAAAAGCCAAAATGTGTGCACACGGATCATGTTTCTGCTGTGTAAAATGGCAATTAGTGTTTCAAAGAGCATTGCAATCTTACGCTTATTCCTGTTTGTAGGGGTTCCTTTGGAAGTGAAATTTGTCTCCCTGTCCAGGAGGGACTAAAGCTGGGAAAGGCATGGACTACAGTTGCTGAAGAGGAGTCCATGTCGTTCATGGCAGTGTTGCAGAGTGGTACTTGTTGTTAGGGCCTGACACGGTGTCCAATACTATTTTACGTATATTTGTTTTCACAAAACCCACTATTGATCTATCAATGAACTGAATAAGAATGGACAAACAAAAAATTTTGCATGACTTACATTTTTTACTATTATTCAGCAGATAATTTCTAGTCCCCAGAGGGAGGGGGGGGAGGAGGAGGGGAAAGGGGGGGAGGGGGGAAAAGGGGGGGAGGGGGGAAGGAAGAGAGGGGGGAAGGGGGGGGGGGAAGGGGAAGAGAGGAGGGCGAGAGGCGCGAGAGCAGAAGGGAGGGGAGGGAAAAGAGCGGAGAGAGGAGAA
>JAGVVM010008593.1:0-22434 GCA_019149425.1 Psidium friedrichsthalianum
CATCGCTCATGTTCATGCATGTCTATTTCTGTGACTTTCATATCCTTTTTATTTCTCTATCGATTCAATTGTATGAGCGATTATGGCACCCATTATCTCACATCCTTTAATGGGGCATCACGTCGTTCTACCTGCCGCCAATTGGGTCTCATGGCGATTATGTGCTCATTAATACATGTCTTTCGGTTTTGCCCCATGTCGCTTCAACTACCACTAGAGTTGCCTATGTAAATCATCAACTCTATCAACCCAAGGTATTTACATCCATGAGTAAGTTTTCCACTATACTAAAATTGTTTTAAGCCGATTTTCAATAAAACAGAAAAGGAAGATTCCTTTCCATCAAAAGCTCCCATGGACCATCCAAGGCAAGTCTTTTTCTTGTTGTGCTGTAATAAATGCCCCTGCCAAAAACCAAAGTTCTTGCTAATTAGAAACTCCATAACCCGAAACATTTAAAATTGTAAATATTATTCTTCGACTGAACAAAAGATTGAATATTTCATTATCAATGCATTGGAAGCTATAAAGTCTCCCTAATTAGTTCCTCAATAAGTGCCCTGGTCTTAAGCACTCTTTAACAAAATCCCCAATATAATAACAATAAAAAAAATAACTTTACTAGAATTTTTGTTATCTTCATTTATCGATTTTACTTTTATTTAATCCATTTGTGGGCAAAATGGTAATTTGAATAAATATACAGATGAAATCACATTTTACCCTTCAAAATCACATGTTGGCGTGCTTAGCCTTATCATTTAGATAATAACAAAGTTTTAGATAACTAAATTTAGTGGATTTTTTTAACAGTTTTTTATGGTGATTTTATTATTTTGTTGCTTTATGTTGACGATATGTTGATTAGTGGCAGAATGCTTCACGAATTAAGCTATGGAAGAAACATTTGAGCAAGTCTTTGCCATGAAAGACTTGGCCAATGAAATAGATTCTCGATATTAGAATTACTCAGGAAAGAAATGCTAAGAAGTTTTTTTTGTCGCAAGAAAAGTATATCGAGAAAGTTCTTCAAAAATTTCACATGGACAAGGCTAAAGTGGTTAGTGCTCCTCTTGCTGCCCACTTTAGGTTGAGTACGAAGCAAAGTCCTACAACTTATAAAGATAAGAAAGACATGGGAAGTGTTCCACGTGCCTCAGTTGTGGAAAGCTTAATATAGGCGATGTATGTGCTGGCCAGACTTGGCACATGCTTTGGCGTTGTTAGTTGCTATTTGTCAATCTTAATGGAGAGCATTGAATGTGGTAAAGTAGATCATGAGGTATCTTTGGCGAACTTCAAGTTTGAAAATCAGTTTCGGGATCATGAACTAGAGTTAGTTAGATACACAAATTCTAACTTGGCCAAGATATTAATACACGTAAATCTACTTATGGTTGTTTATTTCTTTTGTCGTGGGGCTGTGTCATGGAAGTTAAGGTTGCAAAAGTGTGTTGCACTTTCTACAACCGAAGCAGAATTTATTGCAGCGATCGAAGCTACTAAAGAGTTGTGGCTAAAGAAGTTCTTGAAGAACTTGGTTTCAAACAAAGAAGGAATGTTTATTTTGTGATAACCAAAGTGCGATTCATCTTGGTAAGAATTCAACTTTTCATTCTAGATTGAAACATATTGATGTTAAATATCATTGGATAATGGGTGTTCTAAATGAAAAATTGTTGGAACTTGAAAAAATCTATATGGACTATAATGGTTCTGATATGATGACGAAGACTCTATCAAGGGAGAAGCATGAATATTGCCGATTGATAGCGGGGACGATGAATCCCTCCACATTGTCATGAGGGGAGATTTGTTGCTAGTTTCACTCCCATGTGAAGGAAGCTCAATGAATTGTAAGGCTAAAAGGCTTGAGCCCATGTGATGATATATGGAGAAATAGAATTTCCCACCATTCTTTATGTCATGGTTGCAAAGACGTTCGTTTTTCAAATGTAATAGCAAGAGAGAAGAGAAAAAAAAATTATGCAAAGAGGGTGGTATTCGATTTTCATCAAGCTCACATCGGAGGTCAATTTGTGGTCCGATTGCTCACGATGTATTATTTTTGAATTGATCGATTTGATTTTCATCTGGATTTTCTTTCATTAGGTTTTTCATGGTACAACAAAACTGCGTTTTTGTGGGATTTATTTTTGATCTCTTGTGAATTCACGTGTATTGCCAAGAATGGTGTTCTTGATATATTTGCTCCTATTGTACTTCTAGTATTAACTAAAAAGAACATTGTTTACCCAATTCGTTGATAATGAAGATTTTGGGTGGACTTCGATCCCATAATTTTTTATCTCCTCACATTAGGAAGATTTTCCAAATTCCTTGTATTGGTGGGTGCTTGTTATTTTTGTAGATATATTCCTCTATTATATCGTTTTTTATTAGTTTTGGCCCAAGAGGGAGAATTGCTTTATTCCGTTGTGCTAATTTAATATTGTTCGAGTTATTGCTAATCTCTAACATAATCTACTTGCAATTTGACCCATAAAAAAAAATCTACTCGCAAGCTTTACTTTGGTTGAGTAAATTTAAAGATCTTCACTAATTGGAAGAAAGTGATGTGTGATGTTTTATCATGATTGTTAAGTGGCGGAATTTAAGAAATTTACACATGTTTTTACAAAACATGGCAATATAGATGTATTTTTTTTCACTTAGATAGGATTTTCACATGTTCATTTAGTACTTGACACGGAGCGACTTCATGAGCACACATGTGGCATTCAGGATGGCGGTGGAGTTGTACACTCGATAGTCCTCGGGAATTTGATGGTGCACTGAACAGAGATTTGTCACGCCCTGAACCCGGTTGATGCGCACATCTTCCCTCCTGCTATTCAACATCGCATGGAACCTAGCACGATCCAAGACTTATCGTAGCTAAATGATCCCAACTAGCGCTATTCGCAACAGCGAAAGCCACAACCCCAGACATAACACATATAGGGGGGAGAGAGGAGGAGAGAGAGAGAAGAAGAGAGAGAGAGAGAGAGAGAGAGAGAGAGAGAGAGTAGAGAGAGAGAGAGATAGAAGGAGGAGAGAGGGAGAGAGAGAGAAATTCAAATTTACATAACATAGCATATGACGTAAGGTTCTATCTAACCTGGAGGAGACTATCATCTGAACCTCAAAAACATAAGTTGCCATGATAAAAAGGGAATCAGGCCAAACCAAAAAGGTTACTAGTCTCAGCTATGCATTATGGAAGGACTACTAATCCTTTGGCAAGGGCCACTCCTCCGGATTTGACTCTTGGATATCGGGGATCCAAGTTCGCCATTCGGCTGCTTGACAAACACATCATCCGCTCCCTCAATCTCCATCACCACATTCCTATCTGAATCGAGCACATCCTCAACTCAGTATTTACATTTTGCCTCCAAAGTAGCTGTATTCATCAATCCGTTGGCCCCATCCAAAAGGCCGGGACATCAAAACTCGGTAAAGGACTCCTGCCACTTACCTAACCCTTTCGACTCATCCTCTCTCGTATCTATATAGGGGATCAAAACTTCATACCCTCGTCGACCCATACAATATAGTTTATACCTCTTCGATACAAATTTCATCCACAATAAGATTGGCAACCTATCTCGTCTCATCCTCTTGAGGGATCCACGTGGAGTTCAAGGAATTTGATGGCCATGGTTCGAGGGTTTGAATATGTAGGCGATCAAGCCATGAAATGTGTGTCGAAACTCATAAACAACACTTGCTTCTAAACTCATTTAGAAGCAGCATGCGCAAATGCCAGAACATAAATTGTCACATAATATTCTGATTTCGATCATGCAGATGAATGCAAGAATACGGATGCTCAATAATTCTCCCTGGGGTCCCCGCCGGGTGGCTACAATAGCCCTTCCGGACCCGGCCACATCGAGAATCTGTTGTGCGGAGGTTAGAAGTGAACATAGGGTGGGGTTGGGACAAGGGTCAAACGTAGGATGAGGAAAAGCAGAGAGATTCTACGATGTGGCCGGGTCCGGAAGTGCTATTGAGCCACCATGGGGACCCCTAGAAATTATTGAGCATCCGTATCTGCATTTGCTCTGCATGATCTGAAATCAGAATATTCATTTGACAATTTAGGGTTCTGGCATTGGCGCATGCTCTTTCTAAATTGAGTTTAGAATTGTGTTTATTGAGTTTTTTTCGATTTTTTACGCACATTTCATTGCTGATCGCCATTTCAAACCCTCGACCATGAGCATCATGATTCCCTTGAAATCCACCGTGGGATCCCTCAAGAGATTGAGACAGAGATATTGCTATCTATCATGGATCGAAATTTTGTATGAGAGGTATAACTATAATGAAGTGGTCGCGAGGGATATGAAGTTTTGATCCCCTATAGATACGAGAAATGGATCGTCGAAAAGGGTTAGGAAGAGTGGCAGGGTCCTTTACAGAGTTTTGATGTCCCCATTTTGGATGGGGCAACAAGGTGATGAATCCAGCTACTTTTGGAGGCAAAATCGTAAATCTGAGTGATGGATGTGCTCGATTCAGATAGGAATGTGGTGATGGAGATTGAGGGAGCGGATGATGTGTTTGTCGAGCAGGCGAATGGCGAACTTGGATCCCCGATATCTAAAGAGTCAAATCCGGAGGAGTGGCCCTTGCCAAAGGATAGTAGTCCTTCATTATGCATAGCTGGAGACTAGTAACCTTTTTGGTTTGGCCTGTTCCCTTTTTTATCATGGCCAACTTATGTTTTTGAGGTTCAGATGATAGTCTCCCTCCAGGTTGTATAGACCTTACTGTCATATGCTATGTTATGTAAATTTGAATTTCTCTCTCTCTCTCTCTCTCTCTCTCATCTCTCTATATGTCTTCTCCCTTCTCTTACTGTCTCTCTCTCTCTCTCTCTCTCGTCTATCTCTCTCTATATGTGTTATGTCTGGGGTTGTGCGCTTTCCGCTTTGCGAATATAGTCTTTTAGCTACCATCTTGGATCAGTAGTGTTGGCCAGGCGATGTTCGAATAAGCAGGAGGTGGGAGTGCTCATCAACCGGGTTCGGGCGTGACAAATCTCTTCAGTCGCCACCAAATTCCCAGGACTATTCGAGTGTACAACTCCACCGCCATCCTGAATGCCACTTGTGTGCTCATGAAGTCGCTCCGTGTCAAGTACTAAATGAACATGTGAAAATCCTTATCTAAGTGAAAAAAAATACATCTATATTGCCATGTTTCTGTAAAAACATGTGTAAATTTCTTAAATTCCGCCACTTAACAATCATGATAAAACATCACATCACTTTCTTCCAATCTAGTGAAGATCTTTAAATTTACTCAAGGAAAGTAAAGCTTGCAAGTAGATTTTTTTTTATGGGTCAAATTGCAAGTAGATTATGTTAGAGATTAGCAATAACTGAACAATATTAAATTAGCACAACGGAATAAAACAATCTCCCTCTTGGGCAAAACTAATAAAAAACGATATAATAGAGGAATATATCTATCAAAATAACAAGCACCCACCAATACAAGGAATTTGGAAAATCTTCCTTAATGTGAGGAGATAAAAATTATGGGATCGAAGTCCACCCAAAATCTTCATTATCAACGAATTGGGTAAACAATGTTCTTTTTAGTTAATACTAGAAGTACATAGGAGCAAATATATCAAGAACACCATTCTTGGCAATACACGTGAATTCACAAGAGATCAAAATAAATCCCACAAAAACGCAAGTTTTGTTGTACCATGAAAAACCTGATGAAAGAAAATCCAGATGAAAATCAAATCGATCAATTCAAAAATAATACATCGTGAGCAATCGGACCACAAATTGACCTCCGATGTGAGCTTGATGAAAATCGAAACACCTCCCTCTTTGCATATTTTTTTTTCTCTTTCTCTCTTGCTATTACATTTGAAAAAGAACGTCTTTTGCAACCATGACATAAAGAATAGTGAGAAATTCTATTTCTCCATATATCATCACATGGGCTCAAGCCTTTAGCCTTACAATTCATTGAGCTTCCTTCACATGGGAGTGAACCTAGCCAACAAATCTCCCCCTCATGACAATGTGGAGGGATTCATCGTCCCCGCTATCAATCGGCAATATTCATGCTTCTCCCTTGATAGAGTCTTCGTCATCATATCAGAACCATTATAGTCCATATAGATTTTTTCAAGTTCCAACAATTTTTCATTTAGAACACCCATTATCCAATGATATTTAACATCAATATGTTTCAATCTAGAATGAAAAGTTGAATTCTTACCAAGATGAATCGCACTTTGGTTATCACAAAATAACACATTCCTTCTTTGTTTGAAACCAAGTTCTTCCAAGAACTTCTTTAGCCACAACTCTTTAGTAGCTTCGATCGCTGCAATAAATTCTGCTTCGGTTGTAGAAAGTGCAACACACTTTTGCAACCTTAACTTCCATGACACAGCCCCACCGACAAAAGAAACTAAACAACCATAAGTAGATTTACATGTATTAATATCTTTGGCCAAGTTAGAATTTGTGTATCCAACTAACTCTAGTTTCATGATCCCGAAACTGATTTTCAAATTTGAAGTTCGCCGAAGATACCTCATGATCTACTTTACCACATTCCAATGCTCTCTATTAAGATTTGACAAATAGCAACTAACAGCGCCAACTGCATGTGCCAAGTCTGGCCATGCACATACCATCGCATATATTAAGCTTTCCACAACTGAGGCACGTGGAACACTTCCATGTCTTTCTTCTTTTTATCAGTTGTAGGACTTTGCTTCGTACTCAACTTAAAGTGGGCAGCAAGAGGAGCACTAACCACTTTAGCCTTGTCCATGTGAAATTTTTGAAGAACTTTCTCGATATACTTTTCTTGCGACAAAACAACTTCTTAGCATTTCTTTCCTGAGTAATTCTAATATCGAGAATCTGTTTCATTGGGCCCAAGTCTTTCATGGCAAAAGACTTGCTCAAATGTTTCTTCCATAGCTTAATTCGTGAAGCATTCTTGCCAATAATCAACATATCGTCAACATAAAGCAACAAAATAATAAAATCACCATAAAAAACTTGTTAAATAAAATCCACTAAATTTAGTTATCTAAAACTTTGTTATTATCTAAATGATAAGGCTAAGCACGCCAACATGTGATTTTTGAAGGGTAAAATTGTGATTTCTTCTGTATATTTATTCAAATTGCCATTTTGCCCACAAATGGATTAAATAAAAGTAAAATCGATAAATGAAGATAACAAAATTCTAGTAAAGTTAATTTTTTTTATTGTTATTATATTGGGATTTTGTTAAAGAGTGCCTTAAGACCAGGGCACTTATTGAGGAACTAATTAGGGAGACTTTATAGCTTCCAATGCATTGATAATGAAATATTCAATCTTTTGTTCAGTCGAAGAATAATATTTACAATTTTAAATGTTTCGGGTTATGGAGGTTCTATTTAGCAAGAACTTTGGTTTTTTGGCAGGGCATTTATTTACAGCACAACAAGAAAAAGACTGCCTTGGATGGTCCACGGGAGCTTTTGATGGAAAGGAATCTTCCTTTTCTGTTTTTATTGAAAATCGGCTTAAAACAATTTTAGTATAGTGGAAACTTACTCATGGATGTAAATACCTTGGTTGATAGAGTTGATGATTTACATAGGCAACTCTAGTGGTAGTTGAAGCGACATGGGGCAAAACCGAAAGACATGTATTAATGAGCACAATAATCGCCTATGAGACCCAATTGGCGGCAGGTAGAACGACGTGATGCCC
Organism: Psidium friedrichsthalianum; assembly: GCA_019149425.1. Taxonomy (NCBI): domain Eukaryota; kingdom Viridiplantae; phylum Streptophyta; class Magnoliopsida; order Myrtales; family Myrtaceae; genus Psidium; species Psidium friedrichsthalianum. The sequence continues at coordinate 7,761 of JAGVVM010008593.1, forward strand.
CATTAAAGGATGTGAGATAATGGGTGCCATAATCGCTAATACAATTGAATCGATAGAGAAATAAAAGGATATGATGTCACAGAAATAGACATGCATGAACATGAGCGATGAGACTGCTAGTGAACTAAAATTGGTGAGGTGTCTCGGAATGTAAGACGTTAATGATGATGATTGATACTAAGAAGAGGCTAGCATTTAGTCGCCCAAATACGAAAAAAGATGCCAACGTCATGAGATTTCGGGCAATGTATGGTTCACTTAATGGGTTAGTGACACGTCAGTGAAGCCGAGTCAGGATGGTCTTAAACGAAGTGTCGCATTGGAGGTAATGCCGACATAGGTCCAACTGATATTGTTGAAGTCTTACAAAATTTTTGACCAAGTGTTAGTCTTGGCAATATAAAGCCATTATCGATGCTTTGGAAGCAAGTATAGAGTGAAAAGGGAACGGAAATTTTCATTAGCAATATTGATTACAAGATGATGAATCACGCAAGACTAATATACAACAGTGGACTACACAGGTGAAGGTATTACCTGCAACATCGAACTGCTCGAAATGCTTAAAGTACTAGAATCTTGTCACCATTTGATTATGCAATGATCACATGAGTCAAAGTTAAAAATAAAAAAGATTTTCAACTGAATTGCAAATAAATTTTGATTTTGAATTAGTAAGTTAACATCGCCAAATCTTTTGTTTAGCCGAAGAATAATATTTACTAGTTTAAATGTTTCGGAATGTACTTCAATCCTTTCTTTGGTGTAAATTAATATCGCCAAATCTTTTGTTTCCCCGCGCTCCTCTCTTTCTGGGATTTGTCTCCTCCAACTGTAATCCTAGAACAAGTCAAGATTCGGTACCGGCAATTCCGACGCTCCTCCCGAAATAGTTTGGGAACTTATGATGCCTTCGTCCCAAAGTAAAATATATGTAGAAATCGTATTGGATACGTCACATGAGCAACTTTAAATTTTAAAAAGTTGCTTAAAACTTGGTTTGGGAAAAGAGAGAAAGGGGACGGACGAAACTAGGACGTGGAAATTTTTTTCGTTATGGAAGAGAGGGAAACTTATTTCCACCCCATTTTTAATTACTCCCTTTTCTTTATTTTAATTTATTTGTAGTCGCAAGCAAGCAATATGGGAAGAGAAAATGAGTAGATGATGCTTCTTTTTTTAAATCTCGTAAAGACTTAAGATTTTTCCATAACTTTTTTGTTCAAATTTTCCTTGCCCCCATTTCTCTCAAAAACATCACAATACATAGTTTCCCAAACAGAGCTTCCAGTAATAACTTACAAGTAAAAATAATATGGCGTCAAATTTAGATGATATAGTTTCCATTAATAGCCTCACATCATCGGGAATATATATATAAGTTTAGGAGTAACTTAACAAAATCTCAAATAGCTTAGCGCTCAATTAATACAATTGAAAGATTTAGGACTGAGGCAATTCTAATTGGTCAATCAAGTTATCATCCCCCTTATGCCCTAGGTGACTAGGAGACTTGGATTTAGCTAATGAAGAGGTTTTGGATGTGCACCATGGTGAAAAAAAAAATTTTGGTCGAAATGGTGAAAAACTTTGGGTATTTATATTTCATCAAAATGTTTAGGACTAAATTGGCATAATTAAAAAGTTTAAAATTGAATTATCTCTAATGTGGAGTTAAATCCCTTTGAGTTGTTAGGTGTAAAAGTCATCAATAACAAGGCGAACACCATTTATTGTTTTTACATAATCATGTGGAAAGCAGTGGTTCATCTAATGGACCCAACAGTGTCTTTTTTGACAAAGAAATTAACTACTTTAATATAAAATTCTATTATAGGATCATCATTGACGCAATCAATTCAATACTTATTACGTGCATTTGGAGTGACTCATACTCTCTCTCTCTTCCTTTATTTCAAGTTTCTGTCGTGTTTTTGGCCATATATGTTACTTTAGTGTATTGAAAAATGGAATATTTATTTTATATTATACAGTCATTTTTTTCCTTTCGGCATGAGTTACGTTCGTGGACTCCACTTGGCTGTGGCAGTAGGGGCAATGTTGTGGCAGATTTGTCAGCCTCATGAAAATAAGTGTCGATTATGAACTAGGGAAAGATTTGAGTTTGCATCAAATGTTGTGCCTTGTGATCATCCACAAAGTGAAATTGGCTCAGGAAAATGCTATGACCTAAATCATTATATGATCAATCCTCGAATAACATGAGTCAAAGCTAAAAATAAAAATAAAAAAGATTTTGGATCGAATTCCATATAAAATTTCTCATTGAATCAGTAAGTCAGTATGGCCAAATCTTTTTTTAAATGTTCTGGGAATTTATTTAAATATTTTCTTTTGTGGAACAATTTTGATTCAAAATTCAGTTCATATTTACCTTAAATTTCTTTTTAATGGGTCAAGTGAGTATCCCATACTCCTCTCCTTTCGCCGATTTCTCTCCTCCAGCTGTAATCCTGGACCAAGTCAGATCGGTTCCGGCTATATCTCCAACGGCCCACTACTCAATCAACCTTTTCTTAACTGATTACGTTGGATGGCGAAAATCAAGCGAATCAGTTCGAGGTTTAAAATGTTTGCTCCTTGCTGCTCGCTTGACAGTAAATCATAGTATTCGGTGTTCAACATCGCCAAGCCTCCGCCACAATTACCCCTCTTGCTGATCATCACCCGGCAATACTTCTCTGGACACAGCAATGGCGCAGAGTGGAAACCATCCTGGACTTCTCTCGCTCTCTGCTGAACGCCGATGCCATAGGGCCGGAAGCAAGAGAGGCCTCAAGAGGCGGAGACGGCAGCCGGTAGTTCAGCTGTCCTTCTTGCTGTCGTCTTCCCTTGGATCGCCACCTTCAGACCATGGATGAACAAAAATACGATGCCAGAGACAATTCATTCACGTGTGTGATTGAGCGTAAGCCTGACAATCTCTTAAGTTTCAAGAATTCTTGGATTATTTCAGCATTGTATTAACAATGGAGGAGGTTTGTGCATTCACCTTTTTGTGCTGAATTAAATGAATTAGTGCAGGTGATTGATCTACAGAGAACACTAAATCTTTGTATTGGATTATGCCAGCGTAATACACCTCGGCTGAATCCTGAAGAGTAGGAGATATTGTGGTTTAAATTGCTTGATTCGTAAGTTGAATTTGATCCATATATTTACATCATTCAGTGCAACATATCTACTGCCTTTGCTGTCTTATTTCTTCTTGATAGTCGCCATCTTTATTGTGTGTTTATATGATTATATCAGGTCGTCCTATTAGCATGTTAAGAAATGGTTTCCAATGAGAGCCAATCGTGTTTTCATTTGCATTTGGTGCTTAAAATTTGATGCATGGACTGTGGAAAATTTCAGGATGAAGCAAGAATGCTGCATCTAAAACATAAGGAAAGCAACTTGTTTATTTGTGTAAAGATATAACTAATTTACGACATCCTGCTTCTGCCTCTTTGACACCCGATTGTTATGCAACAGCAATTTAGTTCCTTTTCGGTGACCCGTCATGCACTGCTTGAAATAAGCAGAATACAAGGGATGCTACACTAACTGCTCTTGTTGAATTTTTGTCGTCTGTGGACATGGGTGCTTTTGTTATGTGAGAAAGTCTTAGGTAGTCTTGGCTTGCCATGTCATCAATGAGACACTCCATACAAAAATCGACATGTGTCCATTGTAGGTCCCACCTGTCAAGAAATTTTCAAAGGCCCTCCTCTCTGTCTCTGCTATTCTCCATTATCTCTTCCTCCTTCCACGACGAACCAAGACCAAAACTTCCAAAATATCCTTAGACGTAAAATGTAGGCTATACCGTTGACCCTTCTGCTCAACCCGACCCCTCTGCTGTTGCACCTGATGACTCTGTTTTGTTTCTTTGCTGCAAGTTATCCTCTGCCGTTGCCAACGCTTTTTTTGTTGCTCTTGTTCTAATTTGCTCAACATAAGCACTTGATTTGGCAGTTCTATACCCGAGACCCCTGCTAGACTCAAAGCTATTGTTGTCCCAGGCGCACCAAATCCCGAGCAGACTCTAAAGCCACAGCTTTAGCAAGTTTCTTCCAAGACCAATTTACGTGGATTAAAATCCTCTATCATTGCTGCTGATTGGGCATTATTGAAACCCGTCGGACACGAGTTTCTAGCCGTCGGGCACGAGTTCTAGCCGCTGGTCCCTTGTGCTAAAGCCTGCTCGTCAAGCTTGCCGTGAATTGGAATAGGAAAGCAAATTTTTGCAAAACAAGGTAAATATTTCCTATCTTAAAATAGAATATTCACTTGCCAATCTTGTTACATTTGATATATATCTTGCATATCTTATAAGTAAATTATTCAAAAATGGATGTTCTTTTAAAAAAAATTCAGATTTGATTAGGAAATTTTCTTTCTTAATCCGCAACTTGCTATATAATCGTGAAAGTCCATCTTTAGGATTATTGATGGAATACTCGATTAGGCAAGGATTTAAGTTTTATCGTTAACCGTAGGATTACAGATTAAAAATTAACTTAAATATTCACGAAATATCTCAAAAATTGATTGATATATCCATTTTTCTTGATTGAATTGATTGACATATTCACCGCCCTATTTTGACTTGAATTGCTTGATTGTTATATTTTTTTAGAATATATTCGTCGCATTATATAATCTCGAAAATTCTAAAAAAATGTTGCATTCATTCATTTCCATGGTTGAAAATTGCATCTTTTAAAAATAGCATTATATAGATAATTGCATATCTAATGCTCTTGGCAAAACATTTAGGTTAGATTGCATTTTAGAATAGAAATTGCATGCCTAAATAGAATTTCATGTCTAAAATAATCTATCTTTAATATGTTAGGGTTTAGGTCAATTTAAACTCTAAAATATACAAGATAAACATTGTTATGACATAGTTCTATTTTATGAAAAAAATTCATCCGAAATTTTTTTTTTTTAAAAAATCCTCCATGCCATGTTATCTTTACCACCATTTATGCCATGTCATTTATGTCACGTCATTATTACCATGTCATATTTTCCATGTCATCCTTGCCATATCACATTTGCTACGTCATCTATGCCATGTCATCTTTATTGGATCTTAGATATGCATTTAATTCATGTCATTGCAACTTAGAATAATTTCATGCATTGCATATAGTAGTCATTCATGCATTCATGCAATCATAAAATAAAATAAAATAAAGAAATAATGTTTTGTGTGGTGCATGCTTCCTTGATTATCTTGATTTCTGGATGTTCCATTAATTGATTGTGCACCCGCATGATAACCTTTGTTAGTGACTTTGGTTAAAATCAATTAATGTTGCCTTCTCAAATGATTTTTTTTATGAAATCAAATGGTACCGAAGGGGTATTAGAGTAATCTAGTGTAATCAAGTCTCCAATTCTTAATCTCTGGTTCGTAGAAATAATTTAGTTCTCTAGCTAATTTACTTAGGTTCCTAACAGACCTACCAAAAATGATTAATGGGGGCTCCAATTGAAAATCTTTGCATGTTAAATATTGAATCATAAGTTGCAGTTTGGTATGGACTTAGGAGAGTTCGAGTTAGGTTAGTTAAATAATTAACCTGATAATCTATTAACTTGAAAAGTCGATTTTTGGTCGCAACAGCTTGACGACTCCGCTGGGGAGTTTACTTAATTTTTCGAAGAAATAAAGTGACTTAACTATTTATCTTGAAATTTCTGAAATTTTAAAATTCATGTAGGCTTAGGCCGAAAAATTTCATAAAAAGAAAATCGCATTTTTGTTTGGCAATTGGACTTTAGGTAAATCCTTAATCACGTGTTACATGATTTTGTAGGTCGGGTTATAAGAGGTGGAGTATTTGGCTAACCCTTTGTTTTGCAGGTTGGTGTTTGAAATTATTTGTTTAATTATGTATATTTTGAAGCGGCGTTTGTATTTAATTGATGTGCATGATTAATTGCTTTAGCACTACACCATACACGCCCCGTGGTCGAGCCCAGACCACTAGTTTTAGGATGGTATTGAGATTGGTTCTAGCATTCACCGTGAGATCATGGTTGAAAGTTATTCCAAACTCAATCCCGAATCTTTTTTTTTTCAAAAATGAGTTTCAAAAGTTAGAATTCGTGCTCGATAGGATTATCGAAGCGAGGGTTATAATTTTTAACTCGAGAAGTGAAGTAGAAAGGCCCAGCTAATCCTAATTATGTCGTGGGATCACAAATAATCTTGATTATGTGCGCGAGATTGCCGCATTGTCGCAAGTCTTTCACTTCAATTTGTGAGCTTTTAGGATAGTTAGAATAAGTTTAACTCACAAATCATGTGAATATCCATGTGATTGTTTATTTTCTTATCCCACATAAAGTATGCTCCTGAACTTCATCTCATCTTAAATTATTTTGGGTCGGTCCATGATGATTAGGTTTGTGGCACATGATCTATAGACAATGGGGCACACCGATATCCATTTCGTGTACATTCCAAAGGCCAAGTTGAAGTAGATGTGGGGCCATTTGAGCATTAATGCATGGACCTATGTCCTTAGTCATATGGGTTATATGTTGCCGCTTTTGGACATCGGATTATAGACGGTCATGCAGGCGCTCGCACATTTTTGGTGCCTGAATGCCGCTACCTTCATCTTAGGTAAGCACGAACTCACTCTAACTTTGGAAGAATATAGCTTTGATATTGGAAAACCTTCGGATATGAAATCAATACCCAAGGTTTTCCAATGGCAAAGCTATACTCTTCTAAAGTTGGAGTGAGCTCGTGCTTACCTAGGATGAAGGTAGTGGTATCGGGCACCAAAAATGTGCGAGCACCTGTATGACCCCAGTCTGTAATCTGATGTCCAAAAGCGGTAACATATGACCCATACGACTAAGGACATAGCTCCGCGCATCAATGTTCAAATGGCCCCACATCTGCTTCAACTCGGCCTTTAGAATGTACACGAAACGGATATCAGTGTGCCCTATTGTCTATAGATCACGTTCCACAAACCTAATCATCATGAACCGACCCAAAATAATATAAGATAAGATGAATTTCAGGAGCATACTTTATCATGGGATGGGAAAATAAATAATCACATGGACATTCACATGATTCATGAGTTAAACTTATTCTAACTATTCTAAAAGATCACAAATTGAAGTGAAAGACCTGTGACAAGGCGGCAATCTCGCTCACATAATCAAGATTAGTCGTGATCCCACGACATAACTAGGATTAACCGGACCTTTCTCCTTTGGCTTCTCGAGTTAAAAATTATAACCCCCACTTCGATAATCCTATCGAGCACGAGTTCTAACTTTTGAAATTCATTTTTTGAAAAAAGATTCGAGATTGAGTTTGGACTAACTTTCAACCATGATCTCACGATGAACGCTAGAACCAATCTCAATACCATTCTAAAACTAGTGGCCTGGGTTCGACCACGGGGCGTGTATGTGTAGTGCTAAAGCAATTAATCATGCACATCAATTAAATACAAACGCCGCTTCAAAATATACATAATTAAACAAATAATTTCAAACACCAACCTGCAAAACAAAGGGTTAGCCAAATACTCCACCTCTTATAACCCGACCTACAAAATCATGTAACACGTGATTAAGGATTTACCTAAAGTCCAATTGCCAAACAAAAATGCGATTTTCTTTTTATGAAATTTTTCGACCTAAGCCTACATGAATTTTAAAATTTCAGAATTTCAAGATAAATAGTTAAGTCACTTTATTTCTTCGAAAAATTAAGTAAACTCCCCAGCGGAGTCGTCAAGCTGTTGCGACCCAAAATCGACTTTTCAAGTTAATAGATTATCAGGTTATTATTTAACTAACCTAACTCGAACTCTCCTAAGTCCATACCAAACTGCAACTTATGATTCAATATTTAACATGCAAAGATTTTCAATTGGAGCCGCCATTAATCATTTTTGGTAGGTCTGTTAGGAACCTAAGTAAATTAGCTAGAGAACTAAATTATTTCTACGAACCAGAGATTAAGAATCTGGAGACTTGATTACACTAGATTACTCTAATACCCCTTCGGTACCATTTGATTTCATAAAAAAATCATTTGAGAAGGCAACATTAATTGATTTTAACCAAAGTCACTAACAAAGGTTATCATGCGGGTGCACAATCAATTAATGGAACATCCAGAAATCAAGATAATCAAGGAAGCATGCACCACACAAACATTATTTCTTTATTTTATTTTATTTATTTTATTTTATGAATGCATGAATGACTACTATATGCAATGCATGAAATTATTCTAAGTTGCAATGACATGAATTAAATGCATATCTAAGATCCAATAAAGATGACATGGCATAGATGACGTAGCAAATGTGATATGGCAAGGATGACATGGAAAATATGACATGGTAATAATGACGTGACATAAATGACATGGCATAAATGGTGGTAAAGATAACATGGCATGGAGGATTTTTTTTTTAAAAAAAAATTTCGGATGAATTTTTTTCATAAAATAGAACTATGTCATAACAATGTTTATCTTGTATATTTTAGAGTTTAAATTGACCTAAACCCTAACATATTAAAGATAGATTATTTTAGACATGAAATTCTATTTAGGCATGCAATTTCTATTCTAAAATGCAATCTAACCTAAATGTTTCGCCAAGAGCATTAGATATGCAATTATCTATATAATGCTATTTTTAAAAGATGCAATTTTCAACCATGGAAATGAATGAATGCAACATTTTTTTAGAATTTTCGAGATTATATAATGCGACGAATATATTCTAAAAAAATATAACAATCAAGCAATTCAAGTCAAAATAGGGCGGTGAATATGTCAATCAATTCAATCAAGAAAAATGGATATATCAATCAATTTTTGAGATATTTCGTGAATATTTAAGTTAATTTTTAATCTGTAATCCTACGGTTAACGATAAAACTTAAATCCTTGCCTAATCGAGTATTCCATCAATAATCCTAAAGATGGACTTTCACGATTATATAGCAAGTTGCGGATTAAGAAAGAAAATTTCCTAATCAAATCTGAATTTTTTTTAAAAGAACATCCATTTTTGATGCATTTACTTATAAGATATGCAAGATATATATCAAATGTAACAAGATTGGCAAGTGAATATTCTATTTTAAGATAGGAAATATTTACCTTGTTTTGCAAAAATTTGCTTTCCTATTCCAATTCACGGCAAGCTTGACGAGCAGGCTTTAGCACAAGGGACCAGCGGCTAGAACTCGTGCCCGACGGCTAGAAACTCGTGTCCGACGGGTTTCAATAATGCCCAATCAGCAGCAATGATAGAGGATTTTAATCCACGTAAATTGGTCTTGGAAGAAACTTGCTAAAGCTGTGGCTTTAGAGTCTGCTCGGGATTTGGTGCGCCTGGGACAACAATAGCTTTGAGTCTAGCAGGGTCTCGGGTATAGAACTGCCAAATCAAGTGCTTATGTTGAGCAAATTAGAACAAGAGCAACAAAAAAAGCGTTGGCAACGGCAGAGGATAACTTGCAGCAAAGAAACAAACAGAGTCATCAGGTGCAACAGCAGAGGGGTCGGGTTGAGCAGAAGGGTCAACGGTATAGCCTACATTTTACGTCTAAGGATATTTTGGAAGTTTTGGTCTTGGTTCGTCGTGGAAGGAGGAAGAGATAATGGAGAATAGCAGAGACAGAGAGGAGGGCCTTTGAAAATTTCTTGACAGGTGGGACCTACAATGGACACATGTCGATTTTTGTATGGAGTGTCTCATTGATGACATGGCAAGCCAAGACTACCTAAGACTTTCTCACATAACACAAGCAACCATGTCCACAGACGACAAAAATTCAACAAGAGCAGTTAGTGTAGCATTCCTTGTATTCTGCTTATTTCAAGCAATGCATGACGGGTCACCGAAAAGGAACTAAATTGCTGTTGCATAACAATCGAGTGTCAAAGAGACAGAAGCAGGATGTCGTAAATTAGTTATATCTTTACACAAATAAACAAGTTGCTTTCCTTATGTTTTAGATGCAGCATTCTTGCTTCATCCTGAAATTTTCCACAGTCCATGCATCAAATTTTAAGCACCAAATGCAAATGAAAACACGATTGGCTCTCATTGGAAACCATTTCTTAACATGCTAATAGGACGACCTGATATAATCATATAAACACACAATAAAGATGGCGACTATCAAGAAGAAATAAGACAGCAAAGGCAGTAGATATGTTGCACTGAATGATGTAAATATATGGATCAAATTCAACTTACGAATCAAGCAATTTAAACCACAATATCTCCTACTCTTCAGGATTCAGCCGAGGTGTATTACGCTGGCATAATCCAATACAAAGATTTAGTGTTCTCTGTAGATCAATCACCTGCACTAATTCATTTAATTCAGCACAAAAAGGTGAATGCACAAACCTCCTCCATTGTTAATACAATGCTGAAATAATCCAAGAATTCTTGAAACTTAAGAGATTGTCAGGCTTACGCTCAATCACACACGTGAATGAATTGTCTCTGGCATCGTATTTTTGTTCATCCATGGTCTGAAGGTGGCGATCCAAGGGAAGACGACAGCAAGAAGGACAGCTGAACTACCGGCTGCCGTCTCCGCCTCTTGAGGCCTCTCTTGCTTCCGGCCCTATGGCATCGGCGTTCAGCAGAGAGCGGAGAAGTCCAGGATGGTTTCCACTCTGCGCCATTGCTGTGTCCAGAGAAGTATTGCCGGGTGATGATCAGCAAGAGGGTAATTGTGGCGGAGGCTTGGCGATGTTGAACACCGAATACTATGATTTACTGTCAAGCGAGCAGCAAGGAGCAAACATTTTAAACCTCGAACTGATTCGCTTGATTTTCGCCATCCAACGTAATCAGTTAAGAAAAGGTTGATTGAGTAGTGGGCCGTTGGAGATATAGCCGGAACCGATCTGACTTGGTCCAGGATTACAGCTGGAGGAGAGAAATCGGCGAAAGGAGAGGAGTATGGGATACTCACTTGACCCATTAAAAAGAAATTTAAGGTAAATATGAACTGAATTTTGAATCAAAATTGTTCCACAAAAGAAAATATTTAAATAAATTCCCAGAACATTTAAAAAAAGATTTGGCCATACTGACTTACTGATTCAATGAGAAATTTTATATGGAATTCGATCCAAAATCTTTTTTATTTTTATTTTTAGCTTTGACTCATGTTATTCGAGGATTGATCATATAATGATTTAGGTCATAGCATTTTCCTGAGCCAATTTCACTTTGTGGATGATCACAAGGCACAACATTTGATGCAAACTCAAATCTTTCCTAGTTCATAATCGACACTTATTTTCATGAGGCTGACAAATCTGCCACAACATTGCCCCTACTGCCACAGCCAAGTGGAGTCCACGAACGTAACTCATGCCGAAAGGAAAAAAATGCCTGTATAATATAAATAAATATTCCATTTTTCAATACACTAAAGTAACATATATGGCCAAAAACACGACAGAAACTTGAAATAAAGGAAGAGAGAGAGTAGTATGAGTCACTCCAAATGCACGTAATAAGTATTGAATTGATTGCGTCAATGATGATCCTATAATAGAATTTTATATTAAAGTAGTTAATTTCTTTGTCAAAAAGACACTGTTGGGTCCATTAGATGAACCACTGCTTTCCACATGATTATGTAAAAACAATAAATGGTGTTCGCCTTGTTATTGATGACTTTTACACCTAACAACTCAAAGGGATTTAACTCCACATTAGAGATAATTCAATTTTAAACTTTTTAATTATGCCAATTTAGTCCTAAACATTTTGATGAAATATAAATACCCAAAGTTTTTCACCATTTCGACCAAATTTTTTTTTTTCACCATGGTGCACATCCAAAACCTCTTCATTAGCTAAATCCAAGTCTCCTAGTCACCTAGGGCATAAGGGGGATGATAACTTGATTGACCAATTAGAATTGCCTCAGTCCTAAATCTTTGTATTAATTGAGCGCTAAGCTATTTGAGATTTTGTTAAGTTACTCCTAAACTTATATATATATATATATATATCCCGATGATGTGAGGCTATTAATGGAAACTATATCATCTAAATTTGACGCCATATTATTTTTACTTGTAAGTTATTACTGGAAGCTCTGTTTGGGAAACTATGTATTGTGATGTTTTTGAGAGAAATGGGGGCAAGGAAAATTTGAACAAAAAAGTTATGGAAAAATCTTAAGTCTTTACGAGATTTAAAAAAAGAAGCATCATCTACTCATTTTCTCTTCCCATATTGCTTGCTTGCGACTACAAATAAATTAAAATAAAGAAAAGGGAGTAATTAAAAATGGGGTGGAAATAAGTTTCCCTCTCTTCCATAACGAAAATAATTTCCACGTCCTAGTTTCGTCCGTCCCCTTTCTCTCTTTTCCCAAACCAAGTTTTAAGCAACTTTTTAAAATTTAAAGTTGCTCATGTGACGTATCCAATACGATTTCTACATATATTTTACTTTGGACGAAGGCATCATAAGTTCCCAAACTATTTCGGGAGGAGCGTCGGAATTGCCGGTACCGAATCTTGACTTGTTCTAGGATTACAGTTGGAGGAGACAAATCCCAGAAAGAGAGGAGAGCGGGGAAACAAAAGATTTGGCGATATTAATTTACACCAAAGAAAGGATTGAAGTACATTCCGAAACATTTAAACTAGTAAATATTATTCTTCGGCTAAACAAAAGATTTGGCGATGTTAACTTACTAATTCAAAATCAAAATTTATTTGCAATTCAGTTGAAAATCTTTTTTATTTTTAACTTTGACTCATGTGATCATTGCATAATCAAATGGTGACAAGATTCTAGTACTTTAAGCATTTCGAGCAGTTCGATGTTGCAGGTAATACCCTCACCTGTGTAGTCCACTGTTGTATATTAGTCTTGCGTGATTCATCATCTTGTAATCAATATTGCTAATGAAAATTTCCGTTCCCTTTTCACTCTATACTTGCTTCCAAAGCATCGATAATGGCTTTATATTGCCAAGACTAACACTTGGTCAAAAATTTTGTAAGACTTCAACAATATCAATTGGACCTATGTCGGCATTACCTCCAATGCGACACTTCGTTTAAGACCATCCTGACTCGGCTTCACTGACGTGTCACTAACCCATTAAGTGAACCATACATTGCCCGAAATCTTATGACGTTGGCATCTTTTTTTGTATTTGGGCGACTAAATGCTAGCCTCTTCTTAGTATCAATCATCATCATTAACGTCTTACATTCCGAGACACCTCACCAATTTTAGTTCACTAGCAGTCTCATCGCTCATGTTCATGCATGTCTATTTCTGTGACATCATATCCTTTTATTTCTCTATCGATTCAATTGTATTAGCGATTATGGCACCCATTATCTCACATCCTTTAATGGGGCATCACGTCGTTCTACCTCCCGCCAATTGGGTCTCATAGGCGATTATTGTGCTCATTAATACATGTCTTTCGGTTTTGCCCCATGTCGCTTCAACTACCACTAGAGTTGCCTATGTAAATCATCAACTATATCAACCAAGGTATTTACATCCATGAGTAAGTTTCCACTATACTAAAATTGTTTTAAGCCGATTTTCAATAAAAACAGAAAAGGAAGATTCCTTTCCATCAAAAGCTCCCGTGGACCATCCAAGGCAGTCTTTTTCTTGTTGTGCTGTAAATAAATGCCCTGCCAAAAAACCAAAGTTCTTGCTCAATAGAACCTCCATAACCCGAAACATTTAAAATAGTAAATATTATTCTTCGACTGAACAAAAGATTGAATATTTCATTATCAACGCATTGGAAGCTATAAAGTCTCCTTAATTAGTTCCTCAACAAGTGCCCTGGTCTTAAGGCACTCTTTAACAAAATCCAATATAATAACAATAAAAAAAATTAACTTTACTAGAATTTGTTATCTTCATTTAGCAATTTTACTTTTATTTAATCCATTTGTGGGCAAAATGGTAATTTGAATAAATATACAGAAGAAATCACAATTTTACCCTTGAAAAATCACATGTTGGCGTGCTTAGCCTTATCATTTAGATAATAACAAAGTTTTAGATAACTAAATTTAGTGGATTTTATTTAACAAATTTTTTGATGGTGATTTATTATTTTGTTGCTTTGTGTTGACGATATGTTGATTATTGGCGAGAATGCTTCACGAATTAAGCTATGGAAGAAACATTTGAGCAAGTCTTTTGCCATGAAAGACTTGGGCCCAGTGAAACAGATTCTCGATATTAGAATTACTCAGGAAAGAAATGCTAAGAAGTTGTTCTTGTCGCAAGAAAAGTATATCGAGAAAGTTCTTCAAAAATTTCACATGGACAAGGCTAAAGTGGTTAGTGCTCCTCTTGCTGCCCACTTTAAGTTGAGTACGAAGCAAAGTCCTACGACTGATAAAGAGAAGAAAGACATGGAAAGTGTTCCACGTGCCTCAGTTGTGGAAAGCTTAATATATGCGATGGTATGTACGCGCCAGACTTGGCACGTGCAGTTGGCGCTGTTAGTTGCTATTTGTCAAATCCTGATAGAGAGCATTGGAATGTGGTAAAGTTCATCATGAGGTATCTTCGGGAACTTCAAATTTGAAAATCAATTTCGGATCACGAAACTAGAATTAGTT
>JAGVVM010008594.1:0-19138 GCA_019149425.1 Psidium friedrichsthalianum
TCCCATGGGGGGGGGGGGGGGGGTTGTTGCGGGGGAGGGGGGGGGGAGGGCAGAGGGGGGGAGAAGAAGCTGCCGAGCGTGGGGGGACGGTGGACGGGGAAGAAAAAGTAACCAGAGTTATAAATGGTCCACAGCGAAAACCAATGTTGTGTAAATGGTGAAAACTTTGCCTCCGATAATTTCACGAATTAAATCAATTGATTTAATCTTCTTCCCTCTCCTCCCTCTTTTTCATTTCTTACATTCTTAATCTTCTCTGTCCTATTCACCCCTTACATTGCACCTTCCTATACTCTATAAATCCGATCCTTCTCATGCATTGCTCCTCTCCTTCATCATTCCCTTTTCTCTATCACCTTACCACAACTTTCACTGCCACTTACTGTAATCTCTCCCTCCTTATTACAACTTCTTTAAACCTATTATTCTCTTACCCACATCATTCTTCTCTAATTATCCATTCCACTTTCCTATCCCACCATCTGTTATAACACCACTCAACGATCAATCCATTAACCCATTACACATATATGATCCTTCTCCACTACACAAATTTCCACCATAATCCTTGTTTTTTCTTCCTTATTTTCACCCCATTCATTTTTCTTCCATTCGCCATGTCTTTTATCACCTTTTCTTCTTACCCTTATTTTCATTTCAATCTATTTACACTGAATTTTGATGGGCGTGGTCTTTATATCTAGAATAAAATATCTTTTTTTACTCTTTAACAGATTCTGGCTTCTTGAAATTAATAGAAAATATCTTCAAAGAGTGACTAATTAGATACTTTACTTTGATTTCTTTGAAGCTATCAGTTCGGCTCTCATTACCAAAAAGAAAGACCTTCTGAACGAACCAATCCAACTCCAACACTTAACGGTGTCTGATCCCCACATGAATGCTCCCTGCAGTTTATTGTACCAAACTAGCATACCACTAAACCTACCCTATTTGTACTGCACGTTGACATGACAAGTGATGTACCCTATAGGTACCTGTTTCCCCCTGAACCCCAACCAAAAGCCAAGTTGTGCCAATGATCCAGGTATGAATGGCTGTCATACATCGAGTGGACTATCTCTTACTATACTATCTAGAACACTAAGTAAAACTGACAAGGATGCACCTAGGAAAAGAATTTAGAGAAATAGCTTGCATTATCAATAAATCAACACTGAAGCCCAATTTTGCAATTTAAGGTATGCCCTAAATCAAAGGCAATGCAATTTTTCCATCCAAAAAGGAAAACAATGTCTGAATATGCCTTCAATAGGGCATCATTCACAATTTATATTGGCAATGAATCTTTCTACGGTGAATAAATGTATATCTACCTGCACTGGCTTCCTCCTCAACACCTGAAATGCTTCTGCCCTCATAGACAAAAATCTTAGGAATTTCTTGGTCAATATGTTTTCAAGTTCATCTGCCTGCTTTACCTAGCAAATAGCAAAAAAAATAAAAATTAAAAAAAAAGCCAGGAGACTTAAACTTAGGTAGCCAAAGTCAAAATGCAATCATGAGACTCAAAGGACACGATATGCCAATCACCTGGCAGGTAATCAAATGTTTGGCAAATGTCAGGTTGAACAAATTCCAAATAAATGGAAAGCAAGGAAACACGTCATATACTTCAGAATTCAGATAACCAGAATACCAGAACACAATACTTTACGTATCACTGCCCAACTTTTTCTGATGCTTGCTTTTCTGATTATTCTAGCTATTATTCACCTTGCCAAGTGGGATGCAAATGTCCTAATTATGTGAACAAAAGTAACACCTAATGCATCGACTTTTAGGAGACCCAATCCAATAGCTTCCAAGTTGTGTCTATCATACTTTTCCTCTTTGTTTCAGAAGTTAAAGATGCAGATCCACCTCAAAATCCTTCCTCTGGCAGTCCAGATGCAGGAACCTAAGGGAATTACCAGCATTTTCAATCATGAGATATGGATATCTACTGTCCATACAAAGCCTTGACAAAATGACTAATTGCTCAAGGCTTCCAATACTGCTTTCTTGGTTATTGTATTTTCCTCACAAATGATGCAGTTATTTTATCTTTTTCTGTTCAATAATGATGAGAACATTTGCATCCCACATAACATACACAAATCATCAACAATTAAATTTGATGAGCAGCACATGGAAAAAGAATGAGACCGACATTCAAAGCCTAATGATGTAGGGAAACTGTACTTTAAGTTACACCATACTCAAGTCCAAGTCTTTACTCCATTCGAACAAAACATCGTCAACTTCTACATGAAATAAACCAGTTTTATGTATGATCCTTCCGACTTGATTAGCCATGATTTAAAGACCATCCACTAGTTCATACTCCATTTAATAGTGTCCCAAGGCACTCAATCATATAAACCTGAGTATTTAGCGTAATAAATAGTGCAAAAAATGATTTAGATAGAGTTCACCACTATGATATAAATCAGGATGCAAAAGACATAATAGCATGAAATTTTAGTCAACTTTGAATGAAGGTAAACTTTAAGTGGCATGATTGGGATTTTAATATTGTAGCATACAGTTAAAAGGAAAGGGCTTTATATCTTCACATTTCAAATATGACAAAACATGAGCCGACTAAAGTACCTCAGTTCTAGATAATCCCTCAATGTAGCTTCCAAGCAAGAGAGATGCAAAACAGAGAAAGTTTAGTGTTACCTGAGGCTTATTCGTAATGAATTAATGGAAGTTTCTATCAAGCATTTTTCAGCTTCATTTCTGCATATCAAGATCTGAAAAGAGATTCAACACAAAAATTTACAATGACAAAGTACAAGAGCTGCTGAAAATAGATTCTCTCTTTTACAAATAATTCTGATAAGCCTTTCTATTGACAAAAGGTAGAAGAAAAAAAGAATTACTCAGCTATGCTATCTCACTGAAAATGCTTTTTACCGGTTTTAGCAGAAGTTCGGGACTAGTCCTGCAAAATAGAAAAATGGCATCAAATCTCCTGCATGAGACATCTTTTAGCAACTAGTAAGTATTAAGAGTACATTTGTAGCTCTATAGTAAGTTAGAGTACTTATCAAGCTCGATAAATAGGATACATATCCTAATGGCCGTAGAATCACTCATATCTTCCCATGGAGGTAAAATAATAACACTCTGTTAGATTGAATAGAGCTATGCACATAAGAATATCATCCCTTTAATTCCTAGTCAAGACATTCTAAAAGTTGGCTCTTGCCAACCATGGAGACATAGACATACTTTAGCTCAACCTCTGGCTTGTTATGCCTCTCAACTTCTTGACAAGGAAAGTTCTGCAATCAGAAGACGGTCAAGAAATCAGGTGCACCAATAAGATCAAAGATTCATCCCTCTATGGTTGGTCCAGAACAAGTAACGAAGGATTATGCAAAATTGACGAGGCTTTGGAAAGGGAACCACAACAAAGTCATGCTGTAAGTCGTATTTGGTAAGAAAATCAATGTATGAATTTCTGAGTAATATTAAGAATGTGAAAATGTTAAGAGAAGAAAAGATGGCTCCTAATATACAAAAAGGAGAGAGCTTTTAGAAAACCCAAATGACGGGTTCATGATCAAACATCTCTGTGGGGTTTGGCTTTTGCTACTATAACCTTCCCGACAACGATTTGTCTTTTTTTTTTTTTTTTAGGCATTTCACCCTCGCTCTTGATTTTACGACAATGCGACTCAAATGTTCAATGCACGCACCTACTGCAACTAGTGGCAATGTATATAAACCTTCACAACACTACAGGGGAGACAAGTCTACTTCAACCGTAGTTCCAAAACGTCGCGACTGCGCAATTCTGCTTACCTGCAGACACATGGCCGCCTCGAGAGTGTTCCGGATGCAAGTCAAGTACAATCGCAACGAGTTGGCCTGTGAAGAACACAGCAGCAAAAAAAAAGATCCAATCAACTGATCAATCGCAAACCATTTCAAACGATCTAAAGCTTCTCGGCGACTCCATTCCGCACACGAAGCGCGATCTCACCGGTTCGTTCCCGAGAACCAGAAGATCAACAACAGTCAAAGCCCTAGGCATGGCTACGAGCAAGTAAACGACGAGAATGCCGAATCGAAATCGCTCGGTCTCACCATTTTCGCCGCAAATTCGAAGCGCTCGATCCTGAATCTTCAAGCTCTTCCCGAGGCGATTCGATTTTCGTTTGTTACTTTTGCAGCAGAGAACTCGAGGCGGGTTGGGACCTTGACGTCGTCGTTTTCACTCAATTGAAGTTTATGATTAAATCACGTGGGTATTGTCAAATTATACGACACAAAAGTATATAATTACAATAATATATTCCATACTCTTTTTTTGCTATTTAGTGCGCAGATTATTTGGAGATTAATCCTTTTTTTTTGTTATTGTTGAGCAATATTAGAAGAAATGGATAAGTGAAACAGAGAATTATTTTCTGATTAAAAAACAGAATTATTTTTACTTAATAAATAAAAGATTGCTCTCTATACTGTAAAAAAAAATCCAATAAATTAGTTTAAGTCAAAATTTGATCAAGAAACTCATACCTCCAATGAATACTTTCCAAAAATGAACAAAAAACATCTTAAAATCCAAAGTAACTCTCATTTTAATCAAAGAAATCTATTTATAGCTACTAATTAAAGATCTCCCGTCATATTTTTGCAATTCCCTTTTCTTTTTCATAAGCATTTATGTGCACTCATTTTGCTAGTGATAAAGGTTAGAAATCCTTTTGCCTCCTCATACAATATAGATTTTTCAACAAAACACATTGAAACTAATGGTAACATCGACTAGACTTTTAAGTTATTGTATTTAGCAAATAATTGAAATCGAAGTAGAGAACTTCTAGGACATGACATGTAATAAAGGAACGAAATCACATCATCCCCTCATTGTTTATAGAGATAATTGAGATTATTTTTATTCAAGTTGGAATTCGATCCTAAATATTTAAACAAGAATTCCTTAAAAGATAAAATGACAAATTGATAAACGTTTTGGTTACAAATATCCCATGAAATTCACAGTAGCTTCATTATAACACAGTGTCAATCCAAATTGATTTCCTTTTTTTTTTGGGGGGGGGGGGGGGGGGGGGGGGGGGGGGGGGGTAGGGGGGGGGGGGGGGGGGGGGAGAACAATGAAAAAAAATGAAAAAAAATTGAAGGGCATTTCCTATGTTGGAGATAAATTATAATTGTCCTTTATGCTGGAAATTAAGATTGATGAGATAGAGTAGAAAGGATAGGGGTAAAGGGTAATAGTCATTCCTTAATATTTTCAATTATTAAATGCTTTTTTTTTCTACTTTTATTTTTGTCATTGCGATCCCTAACTACATACCTATTTTCAAACTAGTCCTTTCTTTCAGAAAGTAAATGGAAATACCCACAAGGCACCACCATGGCCATGGACGGCGAGGTTGTCGATGGGGTCAGCTCAATCAATCAACAAACGAGAGAGAGAGATGATAGAGAGAGAAGAGAGAGAGCTAATTTACTTGAGGCAAAGGGAAGATACAATTTCATCTCTTCGAGAAGGACAACGACCGCCGAAGGGGGAGAGAGAGAGAGAATGAAATTGGCTAAACATCCCCGCTGGCTGATGACAGTAGCATTTACATCCACTAATCGATCGGCAACAAAACGAAAGGGAAAAGAAAGAGGGAAAGCATAGGGAAAGCAGAAGGAAAGCAAGGGCTGCTGTATCAACTTGATCTGCGGCCGCGCAATTTGTTGGCCACATACAGCAGATGACTGATGTTTGTGGGAGGGTAGTTTTGGAGTAGCCGAAGATTGGAAGTGAAATCACCAGCTAGAAGGCGCCTCCGAACGAGAATCAGCATAGCACAACATACTCGGAGCAAAGTTTCCTGAAATGCAAGAGAAATTCCAATACTGGGTTATCAGTGGCCAAAAAGTTGTCTTTTGAAGGTCATAAACCTCCTAAACCAAATGAAAATTTTGAGAAGGTTCATTCAACGTTGCTTGGGAAGAGCGTTGTTCCATTTAAAGGATCATACACATGCCAAGCCTCAATACCTTATGGAATTTATTCACTTGCATCTTGTCCTTCATGCTTATTTGATTACAAGTCGGGACCAACTTTTACCAATGTCTAGCCTTTGATTCAACTTTCAACTAATGATTGAATGGAGAATCATTTTTTGCAAACCTTCAGACAGAGAGAATCAATGGATGACACATGGTGAAAATGTAAAATTATTGTTACAGCAGATAAACTTGATCCCATAATTGTAATTATATATGCAAATTATCAGTGGTCAAAGTGTTCCTATAGAAAATTACCATGTGTCGATAACCAGGCTCTTCCAGAGCCGATAGTCAAATATCGACAATACTCCTTGACAATGTACAAAATAGTCTAAAATCCCAGATTTGATTTGAATGTAATGCCTCGGCATGTGAAAATGTGGAAATTTTGATAGAAAGGAAAATAATGCCAAACAATGTCTAACATTCACAAGAAAAACAAGATGCTTCTGTCACCACTACAACAGGATATAATGAGCATAACTTTGCCATAACCATAATATAGCAATAACTCCTACAAAGCGTCTCTCTAGTTACTACCGTCGCCCAAACTTGCCATCCCCTTCAGTACCACACTACCACTACCCTCCCACCACCTCAACTTGAAACCAATGCCATGGCCCATTCCATCACTGCAACAGCATTACCTTCGTCTCAACAACTTCATCATCTTCCTCACACATGACACCTCCACCACCACACCCCATTCATAAAACAATCTACTAACACGACTTCATTTCTCAATGTTATGCCATGCAGACCATCTTTCCCAATTGTATGACGAGTCTGCCCTCCACTACTAGCTATTCCGTATTACCTGTGTAAAAAGTTTAAGAGGCACAAAGTCAACATAATCCTAAGCATTTTGGCGGTTGGGCAATTAGTCCTGAACATTCTACTTTTTGGTCAACTGAGTCCTAAACATTTCGAATAGATACGTAATTTTGATTTCTCATGGATCCAAGTAGGATTTCAACCATAATCAAGGAATAAAAACACTTGGTCACTTGTAGAGTGGCGAGCTTGATTCTAAGCACCAATTGAAGAAATCATAAGTTTTATGAGGGTCCAAAAAAAATTAAAAGTTCAGGATTTTTCTTCTGTCTACATTAACTTAGATTTTTTTTTCAATGATCCACAAATTATGTTTTCCACTCAATCATCTTCAGAACTTGTGTCGTAGAATCATGCTTGATTTTGTGAAGAGCTGAAAAGGTGCTGTTTATCGATGGCCAAACGTAATTGCCGGAGAGATTAAGCTTTACTTGCACCTTTACAAGTTTTAGATCAATTGACCAAAGTAGAGTCCTCAAGACTCGTTCAACTGTCAATAAATATGTTTATTGCATCCTATTACACTTATCAAATTTAGATACCCAATCCTCATCTCAACCCTGCCCTCAATCTTTGTCCTTCATCATGTCACCACCACCACCATTACACCATCACCGTCATCACATCATCATAACTTATCTTCTCTTCTGACCATAACCTTGAACAACCAACAATCACCACTGCCGACACTCCCTACCACCTACTCCTCAACGTAGTGATGGTGGAAGAACCCATTCCTTCACAGATTCCTTTTTTCTAGCAGGGAATAATTGCCCAACGTGAGGCTGTCATAAAGGTCGAGCAGAGCTTCTCCAACCATGCATACAACTTCTGTATGGTTAAAAGAATCAAGTATGGTTACAATTTACTCTAAAGAAAAGTTCCTACCTGAGGACCATCAGGATCACTCAGAAGTGTGTCCCAAATCTGAAGGCTGTCTGCAAAATTGAACTCCTGGGTCAAGAGGAGAGTAATCCATCTGAATGCATAAAATTGGGGATTGACCTGACATTGAAGACAATGAGGGATTAGAAAACAAAAAGAAAAAACTGAACCTCTTGTGCAAAAGGAAACCACATTATAGAAGCATCTGGAAAAGCCTTACAAATTTAAAGCGACAAATAGGGTTGTCTAAATAACCATTTGCCCAATGAAAGGAAACTAACAAGAACATATTGCATCAACTTAAAGCCCTATCAGTCATATGCAACCAGATAAAGAGCTTTATTATAAAGCACATTGTAGCTAATAGTACATATTCTCAATATTCCCTATCCAAGTTTCATAATTGTCCATTTTCAGAATAAAATATATCTAAGCTTCATTATATTCCATCTTCAATGAATAATAGCTTGCTCTTGGGGAGAAACCACTGTTAGAAATGTTCATGTAAAGCTCCTATTTCATCTGATGTTACACAAGAAGCTGTCGGGATCCTATCAGCTTTGGATGCTGGAGGAGGTTAGTCAATTGAATAAGCTGCTGGTAATCAATCTTACCTCCATAAATAATTTCTATTCCATTTCGGGGACATCTAAGATTCATTTGTAAATATAAAAAATATAACTTCATTTAGGATGCACAATGTAAGAGATATATCCAGGTTTTCCTCAAAGAATGTGTGAAGAGAATAAGAGAGACAATATATACTTTGTTGGAGGGAGAAGAGATTATACTATAAATATAGAAAGCTATGGATACACATTTAAAATTGACGTCAGCATAGAAAAATAACATCAGGGCCATATAACATTAATATATTCACGAATAGAGAATGCCCAGCCTGACTGCAGATTTCCTCTTTCAGTCAAGTAAATTTACTAGACGAGTGATAACCAGTCAGGAGGCTGGGAATAAAAGTATTCAACCACTAAACTCTGAGTATGCGAGTTCAGAAAACAATCTTACTTTGGTTGTAATCTCAAGATGACGCCAAAGCTCTTCATCATACTCCTTCAAAAGCTGCGACAACCTGGATATTGTTGACCGGACACTGTTGTCCAATTGTTGACAAAGTTTATCCCGAAACCCACTCAACGACTGAACAAAACAAAAGAAAGCATCTGCTTCAGCAGAAGCCTGTGATCCAAGAATAAAACAATCAGGACACAAAAATGCTAATGGATCCGTACACAAAAGGGATTCTTGATGCAGTTGCAGTCACATAAATATTTAAGTGAAAAGAATCATAGATATAAAGATTTTGTACAAGATGCATCATTCAGTAGTTAGCATAGATAGGTATTCATGCCTACCTAAGTAGAAAACGCATGGTAATCACAGTTTCAACTAGGTGGCATTACCAATAACTGAAAGAACTGCTATATGAAGTAATTTTCCATCCCAGCAAAAAATGTCAGAATGATCTCAGTTATTCAAAAGTTAGTACAAACAATATCAAGGCAGCATAATCTGAAAAAAAAAAAAAAAGGTATTCCAATCCACTCTTTCTGATTTTGTACAAGCAAAATAACTTTTTAATGCAAAAAAATCCCTATGCAACAGACACAACAATGAGCCAGTCACTACTCAAACTAAATATAGAAAAGCACCATGCCCCCAAAACAAAAGGAAAGACTGCCCCTGGATTTATAGACGACCTAAGATATAACTTCACATAATTTTAATCAGTGTTGTTAAGTCAAGATTCCGGTTGTGAATCTTAGAACTCATTTCTAAATAAATGGAATCATGGATCGTGTAAGATCAGTAGAAAGTCCTAAAAAAAACTCCAACAAATGCATTTCTTACTAAAATTAAGCTACTAGGTGCCAAAAACACATAAAAAGCATGTTATAGTAGATATTGTTGAGAAAATTATACCCACAAATGACACTGCTCCATTGTCAATACCCACTTTAACTTCTACACTTCTGAATATTATAGAGGAGGGCAAAATGGAAAGGCCTAAACGCTTGCGAAAAAAAAAAAAAAATCCCACTGTCAACAACACTCTCAACGTACCAAAAAAAAGAAATCAGAACATAATTATAGTCTACTGAAGCCAGCTAAAGAGAGGAGACTAATCTTAAATACTTATGATGCCAAGTGTGCGACTTAAACAAGCTAAACAGGAGGGTCAGAGGCCTGAGTCTGCGAGTCAAAGGTGGCGTGATGGCCGGCAATGGTTGGCATTTCACCAGAGGTGACGTGTCAGAGCCAGTGACAGCTGGTCAAGAACTTACGAGAAGCAGTCTAGCAGCTTTTCGAGTTCATATGCCAGCCTGAAGGCTGAGAAAACCAAGGTCTTCCGGCATGCTTGCACAATTTTTCCTTCCTTTTTAAAAGTTTCTTTTAATTTAGCCCATTTTTCTCTTTATGAGCCAATACTTTTGAGCTCAACCACTATCACAAAGCCCCACAATGCAAAGATGGTTGTTCTCCTAAAACCTAGAGAATTGTACAATTGTATGATTTGTACCCAATCATACGATTAATGCACCTTATTATTCATGAGTGTGAGATGAGTCGTTCAATGGGTGAACCGAACTGAATGATGCAATTCGAATCGTGAATCAAACGATTTTTACAACATTGATTGTAATCAATAATGAGATATATCAACAAACCACATAGCCTCCTTGAATAAGATTACCCAGTCAAGACGTTAAATCAATGGATAGTTAAAGTATTGTAAACATGGCTAAAAGAATTCAAAATACATATTGCATTCTCTTCTTCAGGATCATTTCTGAATACATAAAATAGAGGAGCTAGAATTCATTCATCCCTTGGCATATCGTACACCAGGATTGAGCTTTGCATATATAATTAAGATTGTCTTCAAAGCTTCCTGGAGATGTGAAAGACAATAAAGTCAGTCAACCATCCTATTTTTGCACAAATAACTTGACTAAATGACGAACACAAACCTGATTAGATTCTGCATATGACGAGTCCCCACAGAAAAAGTCATGTCTGGATGAGTCCGTTTCACATCTCTGTCAATCTGTTCAATGATCTCTGTATCCTACAAAGTAGGAGTATACTTTTTTCTCATAATCTGTACACATGCTACTTAAAAGGTAGCATCAAAGTTCACTAGCCTAATCTCAATCTGAAGGAGTACCATCCTGATCTCAAGAGCAAGCCCCCGTTAATATAACTAAATTTTCCCTCGGCTTTGTCAACTGCAAACTGATGCGGATCTAAAGTTTATTCATTGAATAATCATTTTTTTCCGCTTCATACAAAGTAACTGAGATCATGTTTATGTTCTCATCCTTTTTTCATCCCAACTGCAGATTTTTAAAATTACGCTAATCATGTCAATTGTTTTAATAGCTTAGGTAATTCATTTTAAAAGGCACCAAGGGGATGCCAAACCATTTTACAAAAATTTTGTACACTGATTATCAAAGAAAAGAGCAAACAAGTAAAGCAACCACTCATTACAAATACATGTGAAACAAGCAAAAAGAGGGGGTAAGGGTCAAAGCAAACACAGATTAAATGAATGATTACATGTCATACCTGAAAGAACTTATTCCATATACTGGTATTTCCAAGACTCAATGGATGCTCTCCGTGAGTTATATCTGATCTTGAAAGCATCCCACTGTTTTCAGATAGCAACTCACTGTCACAAGTTGTGCATTCTTCCAACCTCCTTGCGATTTCTGACTGACCAGGATGGAAAAGTCAGAATCTTCTTTCAAAGAGCAAAGGTTGAAAAACACAAAGAAAACAAAATCAGCACAGAAAACTATAGCTCTATTATGCAGCAATCTCATGAACAATCAGTAATTGATGATAGGTTAAGGGCTATCTTTTTGGTCTCCTAGTTTAATGCCAAGGCAGAAATGGGCAATAATGGCAAAAGAATTGTCAGAAGAAATGTATTCCAAATCAAGGAACAGGAGTTCTTTTTCAAAACTACCTCAAGAACTATAAGTTGGTGGCCACTAACAGTCACCACTATCATCAATAAAGAAGTCACCTCTACATCAGCGCCGTCATCGGCCACCACTATGGATTTCTCAACAACTATCAGAGGATTCCAAGCATCAATGACTGATTGATCGGCATCGCCACTATATTGTCCAGTAACCATCACCAGACATAATGAAGGCATGACCACTATTGATTAGACAGCTATCGACGCTACTACCTCTAATGAGATGACAACTACTGTTCCAAAGAAAATCTTTCACAAACAAGAGCCATTTTCATGAATTGTCAACTCAAAATGAAATATGCCCTAGAAGAAAGGATTTGAATAGGAAAGGGATGTGAAGTTCCAAATACATGAGTTGTCCTTCCTTCTAGATTTCACTACAACAAACAGAAAGACAAACCATGTGTTTCTAACCTCCAACATTAGGTTGAGCATGTAGCGTTCTGATCACGAAAGTGAATGGAAGTGGAAGGTATAATTACACAACGAAGTGTTTTCTGTTTGGCTAGTAAGAAGAGTGATTCCGCTGTTTGTTAATAGGAAGAAGAAGGAAATTGGTGGAAACTGGGGGACACAATTATCTTGAAGCCCGTCTCATTTCCAACCAGGAGTGGGAGAAAATGGAGAAAATTATTCCGTCAGAGCACTTTGCTAATACCATTCTCACTTTTTCTTAAGTTATGCATGAAGTAAATCCAAAGGTTATCTTAACAAAAGAGAAGGGTTAATTGGTTCGTCACCAGGTCAAAAGGGGAAATCCATAAGAAAGGCGATGAACCACCTAATTCACACGAAAATTCGTCGACATGAACTTAGGAGATCCTCTTGAGGAAATACAAAGTTCTACTTCTAGTGGCAGCATGCTCTCAGACGGAGATCTCAACATATTCAAAGATCAAAGGAACAATCATGTCTTATGTCAATTGTTTTCTTTAGGCCTAGACTAGTCCAATCCTTATCCAATCCTTATCCTTTCACTGGCATGACCTTAATCCGAGAGTTGTGAGTTACAATTTCCCTTTCATGTCTTGGATGTAATTTCACTCTGGTATATCCCTATGAACAAGCAGCCTATAATAGTCAACTAGCTTGTCCTGGGAAAGAGAGAAATATATAAGGAACTCACTCTACTCACCAATCGAAGAATGTTCTAATAGTTTATCTATATATTCTTTCATGAATATTTTTCCATTGTAAATGCAGCCTATCACGGACAGAAAATTGAATTTATCAACTTCTTCTTTACCTCTAATCACCTTTCACTTTTTTTTCCCTGCGTTATGCATCCTATCAGTTGAGGTGATAGAGGAACCTTATTCTTGCAAGCAAAGGAATGCGAAATATGGGGAAACAACAAAGCTATAGACTAGCCATTTGCTTACAGGATTCATTAAGAGCTCTCCCTTAAAATCTTGTACTGAGATCTTTTCTTTGCCAGCTCAGAAGACCAAAGCCCACGATCAGCAGGCAGAAATCCAGCAAAAGCTGTTACACCAGAACTAGTCCATTAAACACAGTCATATAGATCGTAAAGCACTTATAATGCAGAAACACTTATCTCAAAAATCTTGCAAATAAAAGTGAAACCAAAAAATGGGGAAGATACGCCAAATTGAGGATAAGAATGCAATTTGCTTAATTCGGATAAGGAAGGTCGTGAAATATCATAGAATTAGAATCTACACTGTACTTCATTGAAACAGAACCAACGACGTACAAATGAGAGTAGAGCATTTTCATCCAAGACCACAATTTTCCTCGAAAATAAACGAGGAAAGCAGAGTGAAGCAAGTAGTGCACGATACCTTCCACACAGTGGAACGAATTCCCTCACCGTCTGGTATGCCCTGAGAAGCAATCTTCCTCAACTCCCGCATATCTACAACCTTTCTCGACAGCTGAATATTACCGAACACAGCCAGCAGAGACATCAACCTCCCTAAACAACCAATTTCAGCGCAGAGAAAGAGAACAAGACAGACTCGCTCACCTCGGCTAAGAGCTGCGACTCTCTGGATTCTCCTCCGCCGACGGAAGACCCGATTCCTGGGCTCTCGTCACCATCCCCATCCTCGGTTCCTCAGCTTCGGGCTCGGCGGAGGCTCCTGCCTGGCGGCCGACGGGGCGGCACGGGCACCGGCGGCGGTCAGCGCGCTCGGTGGGGGCCGCGGGGGGATCGGATGTTGGGAGCATGGGGGCGATCGTCGGCGGGAGGCGGGGCCGAGGCCGAGATAGAGAGAGAGCTGTTGAGCCAATCCGGGACTTTCTTCTTCTTCTATCGCCACTTGATGCGCGTCCATGGACGCGCATGCAGGCGAAATGCGAACGACGACGAAGGGAAAGATCTGACGCCGGCCGGTCAGCCGAGCTTTCTCGAGGTGCTCTCAGGAGACGATGATACGAGCGACGTTCCGTATTAAGTATTTTCACCTGGCGACGGGGAGCTTTGGTGAAGAATGGATGTGAAGCGGATCCAGAGTATTGATCGAGCAACGGGCAATTTGGGAAGACGGCGCAGTTGGAGTGGAGGAAGAGGTCACGTGATCTGCTTGCTTGCTGATGACCCGCTTTCACGCCGGTAAGTTTTTCCTTTTGTTTTTTTCGTCGTGGAAAAAGACGTTAAATAATTCCTGATGAAACTTGAGCTTGGGCCTCCTTGTCTTCACGATAAATGAATAATTCAAAAATACCATAATTATTTATAGTCACTTTGAAATAATAATTAATAAAAAATATTGTCATTACTGAGAAACAGTTTATATCTAACCATGTTCATTGATAATATATTTTTTCTTCATTAATTTGCTGCAAGCAATACAAGTTGTCAGATTTAGAAAAATATGCTCCAAATCATTCATTTTTACTGAAATAAACGGAGTCTTGGTCCAACATGTGAAAATGTCATTTTTTTGAATTTTTTCAGTTCATTTGATCATTGAATTTATTTGTTAATATATAATCTAATCCTTAAACTTTCGATTTTTTGAGCATTCAATTATTACTTTAAATATATTTAGCTTAGAACTTCTATGAAAATCTAACCTTATCTATAAGATTATCAAATACACATTCTTTACTTTTAAAATTAAGTGTTTACATAAGAATATCATATAACAATAATAAAGTATTATGAATTTCTCTTGTTTTATTATCCGGGACGTATTTGAATTTTTAGATAGATAAAATTGGAAAAATAACATAAATGATTGCTGATATTTGACTCAATGGTAATGTGATTTTGGACTTTTATTTGTACATGAAGAAGTTGACTCAATATTGCGAGGGAGTAATCATAGGCTGCCTAGCAAAAATTAGGATATATCAAATTCTGATGAAAGTGAAATAAAATATTCCTTATCAGTCAAAAGGAGAAGGTGAGATGTTACAAACTAATCTAACTTTTGATAGTTTTTATTCATATTGACTAAGCATATATTTATGGAGATTAGCGATTTTTCTACCAAAACAAACTTTGCGTTTTAAAAAAAGCTACAACTTCCAATAAACAAAGAGAACTGTTGTTGATTTTTTCACATCAACCAAAGGATTGTCTTACTCTTAAATGAGAAAATTTATCCAACCAAAAAAATTTCTAAATCTTATTGTACTTTTGTCAATTCGATCCCAAGCCTTTAAATTGTGTCAATTTAAGTATTATAATACTATTCAAATTTAGTAATTGACCATCTATCCAATTTTTGCTGAAAATCATTGATATGTTATTGCCTGTCCTATGTGACCCAACCTACATTGTTACGTGGATTGTTTTTTTTTTTAAATTATGTTTAAATATTTTTTTTACTTTATCTATTTTTTCTAATTTGTTTAGGTTCTTTTCTTTCCTTCTTTTTTTTTCCTTATGTGGCTTGGGACGGGCTGTTGGTCCCCCGCCGATTAAGGTGTTGGAAGTGTGTCTATTATAATATCATACGACATTGACAGTGTCATATGATTGTCTCATAATAGTCATTGCATTGCGTTGGTTTATTGTATGATGCATAAACTCTCATCGTTGCGGTGTTGTTCTTGAAACACTACGATCAATTGAGTAATACAACAATTGTGCGCAATTTCTCATAGTCTTCAGTCAAAATTCGGATAATTAGTAGTTATGGTAGGGAATGTTTCATAGTGAAAAAGGTCGAAAAACTCTATCCCCTCCAAATTGCATGGAGATGGTGGTAAAGGAAAGGAGTTTTCGTTCCTCTTTCTTCTTTCCTTTTTTTTTTCCGAGAAAATTATGCCAAACCTTTTCATCTTTGTGGATAATACAATTTGCCATTGAAACTTTCATGATACACTAATTTGTAGTCCTCTCTTTGTTATTTTCTCAATTAGCATATGTAATGCATATCTTTTCACTTTATTTTTTCTCGCTGGACTTTGATCGTGTTTGCCCTTTTTTTTTGTTGTTTTGGTACAAGTTGTTGAATCAGAGTCTGTACGAAACGCTCACCTCGACTAATCCTCCGGCGAGGGCTAGCTTTGTTAGCATCCCACTGCCACGATCTCTTGTGAAAGGATTAGAGCGTAAACCGCTGAACTACCGATGAGTGGTGATCTTTTCTTATTTTGAGAAGAGTAGATTTGAAGTATGCTGAGTTCCTGCTTGGAATCTTGCTATTTAGCTCACGAGGTCTAACCTAGCGTGTTGGCAGTGCCTTCCAAAGGATCGGAGGGATGAAATTGGCTTGTAGTTCACACATCTGATTTATTGCCTCGTTACGAAGGAAACAATACGAAGTGACGATGTTGCTACGTGGGTGAACTCATGCATTGTTTCCCTTTATTGTGCTACAGGGCTTAATGATAGAACGACGCCGGAGAGGATCCACGAGGCATCACTCGATTGGCCAAGCTGTTCACGGATCGTACGTACTGGTTCAATGATATTGTACACCATAGTGCTGACGCGTACGCCCGGGCGTGCACATTATACTTAAACCATGGAGTTACTTCACCCAGATCTAACCGATGCGACACATCAAGCATATGATTTTTGTAAATAGAGAAGGGTTAATACTACAGAAATCCCAAATTGATACACTTGTGATAAATTTATCCCAAATTATTTTTTTTTAACAAAACAACTCCATAACTAGCACGTTTATGATAAATTTACCCCAACCTAATACTATTATGAAAATTTACCATCCGTTAGTTTCGTTAGATTTCTATCAAATTACTGAGTTGGATGACAGTGACAGTTCAAGGGTGTACCAATTGAGTTTTACCTTTCTTGTCATAGTGTATCAATTTGGTATTTTTTTGTGGTTTAAAAATTTAATGAAGGGTAAAATAGGTCTATTTATTAATTGTGATTTTACGTGGT
Source organism: Psidium friedrichsthalianum (assembly GCA_019149425.1). NCBI lineage: Eukaryota > Viridiplantae > Streptophyta > Magnoliopsida > Myrtales > Myrtaceae > Psidium > Psidium friedrichsthalianum. The sequence goes on from JAGVVM010008594.1 coordinate 17,115, forward strand.
AAAAAAAATTATTTTATGGCCAAATTATCATATATGTGACTAGTTTGAAATTTTTGATAGTCAAAAAAATAATTTGGAGTAAATTTATCACATTTGACCCATTTTAGGGTTTTTCATGATAAAAAATAATTTGAGATAAATTTATTATAGAAGCCAGTTGGAGTTTCACTGTATTAACCAAAGATAAATAGATAAAAATGGAAGTGAAAGAAAAATATGAATGAGAGCCCAGTCAACACTTTTAATCCGGCCCATCAAGTGAAAGCCAATTCAAAAATTAAGCCCAATCAAAGGGAAAAACAAAAAGCTGTCACCGTTTCTTTTGCTGCTTTCTCCCAATTTCTACTCAGTAATTTCTCAGCGAAAAGGAAGACTGCCGCGCGTGCAAGACGAAGACGTTTTGCAGAGCAAGGCCAAAAATGCAAAAAACCCCACTCACATGGCCGATCATTAGAAGCTCCAACTCTTCGTTGGCCACGATCACGATGCATTCCTCAGTCGACCCACTCTTCTTTTCTCTTCATCAGGGCGATGTAGCCTCTCTCTTTCGCGGTTGCACGCTAGAATAGGTTTCTAAATAATTCATTCTCATTTCTGGCTCGCCCCGGTGCCAAGGCAACCTGGCATCGCCACACGAGCAGTGAAGCCAAGAGGCCCCCCGTTCGGCTCTCTTCTTTTGGCTGAGAAAGTCTAGAGAGTTTAAGACCTCGATGAAACTTCGCCGCCTAGTTGCCATCTTCGTCGTAGACCAATATCCAAGTTCTTGTTCCTTGATTCAATCAGTAATTGTAGCTTTATCTCGCCCATGATTAAGATATTCTGTTGCTCTTCTCACCTCTGTTGATGTTATAGAAATCCGAGATCTTATCATGTCGTTCGATTATAAGCCACTGAGAATTTGACGTTAATCGAATCTTCTCTCAAATAACATGCGATAGCAATATTGTGCTTAATGCCAATTTTAAGATGAGAAACCATTTCAATGGTTAGGATTAGTATCCGGCTTGGAAGTCATGGTGGATTTCATAGGTAATGGCCATGTCCGGAGATGGGACTGATCACAATAGTTTGGTTAAGAATTCAAGCTGTGTGATGATGGCTAAGTTTGTGCTATGTGCTGCTCGGAGTTGGGTTTCTGATCTCAAATCGCGTGGCTTTGAGAGTCACGTGGAGTATAATCAAATTTGGGCTTGTATCGGTCTAAACTGAGTGAGGGCTTGATTAAGTTTGGGCGCTGATCTTAGCTCTAGATTGGGTGAGTTGAATGGATTGTCTCGAAGATAAGCTTATTTTTAATTGAATATGAAAGACCCAATTATGTCGTTTTTAATAATAAAAACAAAATATTAAAAGTAAAACAAAATCCTATAAAACAGAAAATGGTTAGAAAATAGGTTTGATTAAGAGAGTGCATGTCGTATAATATAGATTTAATGGTCTACATGTAACATTCTTTTACTCTGATTATATTCCTCGCAACGTAAAAAAAGGGAATCCTGCTTTGGTAACACAAATAATTGTAATTCTGATTCTGTTATCATAATCAGCTTTTAGAGAATCAAAATGATTGTTTTAGAGCAAAATATAAGAACAAAAAAATTAATTGTTGTTAAAAAAAAATCACTTGAAAATTACAAAAAGAATAAAGTATAAATCGTATATTTTTCCTCAACCTAAAATTCAGAGTAAAAACAAATAAAAAATTCTTATTTTTAAAAATGAAAAAATAAAGAAATTTGGGAATAAATTGGGAAAATTTCTAAAAAAATACAAAAAATTAGAAAATCCTTCATAAAATAGAAGAACCTCAGATAGGTTAGTTTGACCTCATTTCATAAATTTGGGTATAAATTTCTAGATTTCCTAGATGCTGTTTTTTTTAGAAAAATCATAAGCACTTTCAAATTAAACTTGAAATCAATTTATAAAATCTTAGGGTTCGTTAGGGTTTATGACGTGTGATCATAAAGTATAATTCATTTGATATGCACTTGAATTTCATTGAATTGTGATTTGTCTAGTTA
>JAGVVM010008595.1:0-10356 GCA_019149425.1 Psidium friedrichsthalianum
CTAGAGTTGTTAAAGTGCGCAGGCTATTTGAGTGGATAGCATCTTATTGAGTACTCCGCGTTCGAGGCCGCTGTAATTAAACTCGTTGGCTATTATTAGGTTATCCTCCCGTATGCTCACCATGGAGGATTTTGTCCATATCCCCTCTAGCACGAATTTGCAGCTTGATATCACCTCAGACCCACCGAGCTAAGAAGGGGCTTCTCGCGTCGAGGTTAGAGACCAAACGGCTAGACAAGCAACTGCTCAACCGGCTGCCCAACGAAATCGGGTCACCTCGACACTGGGATATCTCGCAGAACCAAAGAATAAATGCTAGGCCCCCTTAGTTGATGAGAAATCGACACTAATAGAGACCGAAATTTCAGCAGCCCAGGGCGGAAGAAAATTGGCGTGGATCAACCCGGAAGACTTCTCTACCGAGCAGCCCCTGAGTTTCCCGTTCTCAAACCATCGTCGTGGTCCCAAATTCAGCACATTTTGAATTGTCTCCCTTGAAGATTCCACAGGCACAGGGTATTCAATTGTGCCTCTCTAATTTTTTTCTGCCCACTATCCATTAAGTGCCGCCACCTCCCTCCATTCATCCACTTATCATTTTATTTCTCATTTTTTAATGCTCTTCCACCACCGAAGTGGACCTAAATCGTGGACTAATTCATCATGAGATTCCCACTGAAGTAGTCTCTCCTCCATGGCTTTCTCATTCCTTTCTCACGAGTGTTCTCTTTAATGTGTCTGAACATCCCAATGGCCCTCTCTTCTGCCATTTTTTTTCTCCACCCATTCATGTACCTTGCACACTTGACATCAACGGAGGAGACAGTCTTGCTTTGGAGATTGTTTCAACTTTGAAGGGAAACAACAAGGAAGTACCATAAGATGCCATACTCCATTGTCCACACACGCAAGTGTAGGTGAAGCAATTGCAACAATAGCGTATACGGGACGATGCATGGCATGGTGATGGAGTGAAGGCGTCTCTGACTGTGGTACTTATGAATGCGGGGCGTATAATGTCAAAATGCATGGATCGACTCGTAGGCTGTGCAGGATAACAGTCACAGTAATTATATTGAATGTCGTTGACATGATCACTCCTTTCATAACACTAAATGCGGACTATATGACTGATTAACTTATATATATTTTTTTGATAGAGACTAAGATTAGTCTCTATTTTCTATGCAAAAAATTCGTAATTAAGAAAGGTAGTCAAAATTTAGGTGTCAACATACTTTACCTATCTAATGTCGTTCGTCCATCTCTTTTGGTTGATTAGTTTGATGCTTTAGAGACTCGACTTACCTGAGACTTCTATCTACATCCTCTTGTTGAATTTTTAGGTAAGTATCTGGCGGAGCACCTATCCACTTTTCACAGGACTCTTTTGGCTTGAGCTGTTTCCTCTATTTTTTTTGTATAGTGGATAGGGCCCCTGGTGATTTTTTGATGCCACCTACGTATCTTCCCAATATATGTAAAATGAACTCGACGTTTATCGGTTATAGATAAGTTGAGTACCGTGCTTTTATTTTCTGTTTGTTATCTCTTTCAAAATTTAAAATGTCAAGCCAACAGTATACGTGGCGAACCTTGGACGCCATGGCTCTGACACGGGATCGCGGCCCGAACGCGACATACACCCTAAAATTGGATCGGAAAAATATGACAGGTTTGATGGTAGGTTTCAAGTTCTAAAAACTGAGAATTGATTCAAAAAAGATAAGTTTTCAGGTTTTATATTCTAGATTGAAATCTACCCACCTCAAAAACTGATGACCCCTACATGAGATAACAAGGTCTTGATCACAGGAAAAGTGAGCATCAAACTTATAATTGGTTTTTTAGCAAGTAATCTTTAATAGTAAAGAGCTTATGACTCGTGGACATCTTTCCTATTTTTTCACAATATAAAAAACTCCCAAAACTCGTGGACATAAAAAATGTCCCACAATAAAACTACGACTAATTAACTAGCCAAATCCCATCATGAAGTGATGACTTCTCAAAATCCAATTCAAAAATTTAAGCAGTGAATAGAGGGACTCCTCAAACACCAATTCAAAAGTTTTAAGTTGTAAATGGAGGGAGATCGCATATATATAAAAGCATATAAATCCTATTATCAAGTAATATGAAACAATTCTAAGGATTGAATTACTATTTATATATTCCAACCATTCGACTCGAAAGGTTAAGTTACATGTGAAGATAAAGTGCATGTATATAAATAGCACATAAGTTTCATAATAAATGGTGTGGGATATTTCAACACCCTTGCCAACCATGGTGACATTGTTCTCGCTTGAGAATTAGTAGCTTATTGAAGTGAAGCTCCTTGTGGTGCCAATGGGCGCCGACAACTCCGTTCGAGTTGGTGCCCAAGCGAGAGAGCTTTGTTATTCGACGAGTAGCTGGGATTGAGAGAGATAAGTAATACGAGACTATGATTTTTATTTGTTGAGGAATTAGGTGAACTCGGGATCATTGGCTTTGCATCATGTGATGAAACAATTCCTCTAAATTCGAAAATGTCTACTTAGTGTGATACCAAAAGCGAAAATCAGATCCTAACGTCTACTACTTAGAGGACTTTGCATCTGTTTTCATTGTTGTCTATAGAAAGCTTCTACAACTGAATCCTCATCGAAAACTTTTTCTGTCCAGATTAGTTCTATAGCCACAAAATTATCTTGAATTTGCACAACTTTTACCTCCCTAATCTCACCACATAAAAATCACCTATCACTTGATAGTGATGCCATCTTCCATAAATAACCAACCCCACGGTACCCAGAGGTTTCGAGTTCAATTCCTTTGTGCTCATATTTTCAACCCTTTATAGGTCTCCCTTTATGCCTCTTTGAGTCACCATAAATCGTCCACTAGAACATATTGAGATTCGCGCGTCAAGCATGCTACCAACATGTTGTTAGAATTCGGTGTGCAAATCAGGACAAAGTAAAGAGAAAAAGTGATAAAAGAATCGAGACACAAGATTTATCCTGATTCATCCTAAATTAGAGCTACATTTAGCATATGATTCTACTTTAATTATATCTCTCATCTCTATAGAGAAAGAGATTATATGTAAGCACTAGTTATTTATAGAGCCCAACTCTAAACTACGAATAAAATATGGACTCAAAGAGTAAAAATTCCCTGTTCAGGGGAGCAGCCCCTATAACCCCTCGACTCTTGTTTTCCTGTTAATGGGAATATGAACCATACGCCAACACATTTGAATACATGAAGGAATGTTCGAATGTAGATGTCTTCCGCGCCATTCTGTACAGATTTGCTCGACGCTTGTAGATAAGGGGCTTTGTACTCAAGGATGGCGAACTTTTTCAAGCAGACAACATGGGATTCCGACACTCAAGTCCAGTGAGATCCTGTGCAATGAGAGGCGGAAAAACCGTCGAGAGATCTTTGACTGGCCGCGAAATGTTAAACAGGAAACAAGAAAAGAGAGAATGAAAATAATAAACAAATTAAAACTAGTAATGACTGAGCTCTGGTTGAACTCCCTGTTTATCCTTGTCATTTTGTTAAAAGTTTCGAGGACGGTGTCGATTTTGGAACCTTGTTAAAATCCACTCTTTTTTCTGTTGGGGTAGACAATTAGAATAACGGAGCACGGATGAGATATTCGACATGCTGATGAGTCGGGTCGACCCAGATCCGCGCAGGCGACTTGGGGCCTGAATCTTTTTCCTCTCGCAAATGGGCCTAACGCAAGCAGGCCCGTTTCTTTCTTTTCTCTCACTGACTAGGCCGGGTGTAGGCCCAGGTTCCCCATCTCTTTCCAATGAGGGCGAATCGACCACTCATGACCAGGTGTGTCTTCTCCTTCTCTCCTCTCTTCATCTTGCCCACAAAGCAGAAGAGCTCCACTAGTGAACTCCAGTTGTTCCTCATCCCCAGTAGTTCATTTGTTGCGCAGCTAGGAAGTGCTCAGCAAGATATATTGGCCGCCTCTAAAAGGCGAGCTAGAGTGGTAAGAGAGGAGCCAAGAGGTATGCGGAAGAAACTGGCCCAGAGGAGAGGAAAATCAATCCTGCCGGCACTGGATTTGGCCTAGCTATCCTCCGTCATAATCGGTCGCCTTTTTGTTGCTAAAGCAGATCCAAACCAAGTTGGTCCTTCTCTCCCTCCTCTTTGTGCTCTATTTTTCTGCCCCTGAGGTCGCCGAGCTGAGACTAGCGATTTCCCCTGTTCGGCGAGTTTTTTAGATAGTTTTCTATGCATATTTTACTTGTTTGACTCACTGCGGCGGTTGTCATTGGGTTTGTTTGGTCCCGTTGCTCGCCTAAATCTCAACTTCCCTCTCCTGTTTTCATGCACCAGAGTCCCTCGCCTGAGCAGATCCTTTTTTGGTCCGAACTGAGACTCATTTTAGGTCTGTTATGGTAAGGTTTAGCTATCGCTTTGCTATTTTGCCTGCTGGCTATGCAATTGTTGGCCAATTTTGGTCATTTCGCCTTCGGGGAGCTTCAGCAAATGAGATCATAGGGGGGGTCAAGTCTTCGAAGAATCGGTCGGACTGCTAGAGGGTTTGTCAGGACTGGCCAATGGTACCCAGGTGTCATAGGACCATGCGCGCTCAGTCCATGGTTTGGCTGAGGCCGGCATTGGTCAGCAAAGCGCCGGTTGGACCAAACATGTCCCGGCGAGTTTGGGTTTTTTTTTTCCAATTAGGGTCTTAAAAAAAATATTTACAAAAATATGGTAACAAAATTTTTTTTACCAATTTGGCCCCGGGCGGTACTAAGAATGCCGCTCGGGCCCCGCGCGGCAGTCTAAGTGCCGAGCTGGGCCGCGCGGCATTTACAGTGCCACACGGGCCCAAGGCCCAGAAGCCCAAACTCTATTTTTTTTGTTTATTTTATATGGTTTTAATTATATTTACAATATTTATATTTATATAACATTTTAAATATAATTTCTACCTTTTAAGCTTATTTTTATAACATTATTATAATTAATTAATTAAATATTAATATGTACTTAATTAATTTGTTTAGCATGTAAATAATTAATAAAAATTTAAATAAAATATTTATATTAATAAATTAATAATTTTTATTTTGGTAAAGGTAATTATAAAATAATTAATAATTTATTTAAATACTAAATAAAATTTGATTTTTGTAACCGAAATGGTTTTCAACATAATTTCTCATCCTTATACTTCTCAACAAAATAGGGTAGTTGAAAGAAAAAAATCGATCTTTACAAAAAATGGTTCGAACCTTTTTGATTGAAAGCAAAACTCCTTGTCATTTCTAGGCAGAAGCTATTTCAACTGCATGCTATATTGTAAATCGAGTTTCTTGAGACCATTATTGAGAAAACTCCCTATGAGCTTTACAAGGTAGAAAACCAAGCATTCATACTTTCACGTATTTGGATGCAAATGTTTCATTCTTAAGAACTCAAATGATCGTCCAGGTAAGTTCGATGAAACATAGATGAGGGAATATTTCTTAGATATTCTACTTCAAGCAAGGTATACAGAGTTTTCAACAAAAGTTCAAAAATAGTTGAAGAATCAATAAATGTAAAGTTTGAAGATGGGAATGACACTCAAAAGATAGGTGTTGAACATTTGAGCAGAATCCATCATTTGAGGATAGAACAATCTCTAAAGCTACTCAAAACATTGACAATTCCCAATGAATGCATCTTCTGAGGACGTGAACCAATATGTTTCTCCAGAGAATAAACAAGATGAAAGATTCAAAAGAACTAGAAACACAAATCCAGTCATCCAACAGATCTTATTATTGGAAACACAGAAGATGGAATTAGGACAAGATCAAAGTTCAAGAATGCCATAAATTCCTTTGTACTTTTATCTGGATTGGAGCCCAAAGGAGTTGAAGAGGCTCTTGCAGATGAAAGCTAGATATAAGCAATGCCACAAGAGCGACATCAATTCAAAGTCAGTGAGTTTGGGAACTTGTGCCCAAATCTAAGAATAATCTAGTCATTGGAACTAAATGGGTGTTCAAAAATAAGTTTAAAGGCAAGGCGACCAGAAACAAGACAAGACTCGTAGCAAAGAATACTCTAATGAAGAGAGGATTGACCGCTATGAAACATATGTTTCCCTAGCAAGGTTACAATCTATAAAATTACTTCTTGCCTTTGTTTGCTACAATGACTTCAAGTCATATCAAATGAATGTCAAAAACGCAGTTTTAAATTGCTACATCAAAGAAGAAGTATGTGTAAAACAACCTTTAGGATTCGAAGATTCAAATAGCTCAAATCATGTATATAGACTTAAGAAAGCTCTATATGGACTCAAGTAAGCTCCACGAGCCTAGTGTGAAAGGCTAAGTAACTTCCTTGTTAAAAAGGGTTTGAAGAAAGTAAAGTAGATACAATTTTATTTATAAAAAATGGAGGTAAAGATATTTTGTTCATTCAAATATGCATTGATGACATTATATTTGGCTATTCTAACGAAAAACTTTGCAAGCGAAATGAGCATAATAGAAGAACTTACATTTTTCCTCGGATTTCAAGTGAATTAAATCGAAAGAGGAAACTTCATACATCGAGAGAAGTATACGAATGTGATTGTGAAGAAGTTTGGTCAAAAGAACAGTGAGAAAACTGAAACGCCTATGTCTTATTCATCCAAGCTAGATAATGATGAGCATGGAAAACAGGTTGATTAGAAGTTATATAATGTGACATCCCAAAATTTCGGAATCCGAAATTATAATGAAATACGGATTTTTGCGGAGAAAAGATTATTTTCGGACGCGAATATTAAATTAGTAGGAGCGTCAGTTTGAAGTTTAAATCTTGTTTAATTGCATCGAAGAAAATTCTCTGTTTGTGCCGTAAAATTTTTCATTCACGTCGAATCCAATCATGTCTGAATCCTCGTCGCGTAAATCCTAAAAACATTCCCGTTTGATGTGTAAAATTTTCACCATGTCCTAAATTTGCTAATTACATTTTCTCCCTTAAATTTATGTGCTAGAAGACAAGAAAAATTTAAATTCTATTTGGCTCTTTCTCCATTATTTTATTTCATTTGTCCTATTCTATTTCTCCCACTTTCGGCCGATCAATCCCTCCCACTTCCCTTGACTTTTTTGAAAATTTTCTCCCCTACCCTATGCCGAATGATAACCCTTTTTCCCTTCCAACGTCTCTTCCCTTGACTTTTTGGATAATGTCACCCCTAACATTATGTTGGGGGATCCATTTCCTCTTCCTTCTGCCAAGACCTTTCCCCATGCAAGAAAGTTTGACTCCCATCACTTCCAACCACCAACTTTGTCCTTTTGAAATTTTTCTACTGTTCACATGTGAAACTTCTGCTGTGCAGCCGGCTTCTTCCTCTTCTTCTTTCTTCTTCTTCTTTCAGCTTCTTTCTTCGGCTAGGTCTGCTGCTACCAGTGACGTCTTCTATCGCCGCCGTTGCTCCTCCATCGGCCGTCTGCCGATTTGTCCAGCTACCCCTTCCTCCGTCTCCTCCCCACCAGCCGCCACCCTTCGCTCGCAGCCGCCCAGGCTAGCTCAGCCGTCCTCTCCAGCCGAGCTTGCATCCATCGTCACCAACCCTCCATCATCGACTTCCTTCATTGCTCCTCCAGCTTGCCGCCCACCGTGAACGCCGCTGCAACTTTGTCCATCCAGTTGTCCACCGTCGCTGCAACGCCCCGCCAACATATGTTGCCCCTCCATCGGACGCATGTTGCCGCATCGAGTTGCCCAGCCGAGCCTTTGCCAGCCTTTTCGCCGTCGTCTAACCCTCACAGTCAGCTCGCCTCGTCCCCTTTCCGTCGTCCAGCTCTTCTCAGCCACCTCTAGCTCATCTCGCCGCCATCCAGCTCGCGTCACATCTTCCTCTGCTGTCGCTGGACCACCCCGATGCCATCTTGAGATCTCCCGTCGTCATCGTCAGCTCACCTTCAACTCGTTGCCTAGCTCCGTCGTCCCTAGCATTAGGCATCGCTGTCCCTCCAGCAACCACCCCAGCCATCACCTCAGCTCCTCCACCTCCCTCTTCCGACGCCGTTGCCATCAACCGTTGTCCAGCAGAGCTTTCGTCGCCCGCCGTCCAGCTGAGAGCGTCATCGTTTTCATCACTGTCGCCGACCAAATCAGCTGCGTTCGCACTTCATTGCCAACGTGTTATGAGTCAGCCTATAATCCTCGGCTAAGGCGTTAATTACGTTTGAGATTAAATTAATAAATAAATTAATTTAATTAGACAATCAACTAGTCTAATCGTGGCCGAATTAGTGAGAGATTGAGTTTAAATTAAATGGCCACAATTAAATAAGTTAAATCGAATATCAAGGTAGTCTGTGGCTAGTCGAAAATTAGATTGACTGCTTGACTGAATTCGGGATCACGAGCGAGCAATAAACTAGAACCGAGCTACCGATGAATTGATTGACTAATTGATTGGTAGTATGGTAGCTATTGGTGGTTGTTTTTTTTTTATAATTAACATTGTTAAGATATTTTCGTTACCAATTGCGTGAGGTCAAGACCGATGTTTGCCTACTAATTAATGGAGTGATTTCTCTTTGACCGAATAATAATTTGATTATTCGTGTTTAGTTGGAAGATTGTAAATTGGCTGATTTTATAATTCTTGAAGGTGGTCACATAAAGGGTTTTTAAATCCATGCCAGTCATATGGTCCGTGCCAGTCATACAGTATTTCCATAGTAGTTCTGTGTCGTGCTAGTCGTATGAATCTTACGGACTATTAAAAGACACTGCCGGTCGTAGTATTCTGTCACACCAGTTGTGTGAGGTTTTTCCCTGATAGTTTCATGTCGTGCTAGTAGTACGAATCTGATAGACTATTAGAAGATACTACCAGTCGTAGTGTTAAGTCACACTAGTTGTGTGCAATGAACCTTGTGACCACAAATAATCGAATTGCAAGAAAATATTGGAGATTTGCTAGATTTTGTAAAAATCTTGGTTGTTGCGAGATATCATTATTGGGACGCCTGAGCGAATCTTCTTATTCGGGCTTAAATTGCTGACTCATTGAGATTTATTTCTCACCCCGTTGTGGTTACCATTTTCAGGTCAGGACTGATGCATAAGCCAGTCCGGATCAGAGTTCCTAGCGACCAATCGTTCCATATTGTGTCTCATCCAATTCCAAGCACAGACCAGGCCTGGGAGCAGCACATTACGACGATCTGGGTCGATGAAGGAGTTGACTACCTAGTAGCTCACATCTTCAAGGCTAGGTTCCTTCGTGACGATGACGTTTTCTATGGCCCACTCTGTGGATTTGAGAAGCCGCCCAACCCGACTTCTCATATCCCGGCCTGAGATCCGATAGATCTCGACACGCTCGACGAGAAGATCGTGAACCTCAAGCCTGATACCGAGGCCGATCCTCCCGTAGAGTCCGACCCATCCATCGAGATCGACCCCTCTGAGCCTCCGATGACGTTCCCATGTCTCCTTAGCTGTAGGAGCATGTTGATCCCTTTTTGATTTTTGGAGAATATGGATGAGGTGGAGTAGCCTCTCTTTTGGGAGCAGATGAGTAATTAACCCTTCCCAACACACCTACCTTTTCACTGATCTTAAGGAGCACCCGAAGTATGAGATTGTATTTATGCTGTATACCTCTATAAGGTTAGTGATCCTCTGCTTCTTGATGTATTAAAAATATCTGGTTAAATTAATGAAAATAGAATTTCCTACTTTTCTATCCTTGTTTATTTAATTGTCTGGGAGTATTAAAAACGTTTCGCATACGCAAAATTTAGTGTGGTCGCTAGCGCACCTGAGACGCTATTCTTTCCGACCTGAGGCATTTTAGTAGGGATGGCACGTGCTCGAGGATCAGGTCATGACATATAAAAGCATGACTGGATCTTTATTATATCTCACTGCTTGTAGACCTACATCATCTTTAGTGTTTGTCTGCATGCAAGATTCCAATTAGATCTTAGGAAATCACACGTCTCAGTTATGAAGACGATTATTAAATATGTTAGAAACAATCCTAACCTAGGATTATGGTATTCAATGATCTCACACTTTATATTATGTGGATATTCATATGCTGATCTTCCAGGCTGTAAAGTAGATAGGAAAAGCACATCAGGAATATATCAATTTCTAGGATCCATGCTAGTGTCTTGGTATTAAAAAAAGCAAAACACTATGGCACTATCAACCGTAGAAGCTGAAGATGTAACTTTCAGGAAGCTGTTGTGATCATTATCTTGTGATGAACACAATTAATTGAGCGACTTGGTGGTGTAGATTTAAATGTGAAAAAAGTGTGACAATACCTGGAGTACAATCAACCTTACCAAGAATCCGAATTTTTACACT
>JAGVVM010008596.1:0-12441 GCA_019149425.1 Psidium friedrichsthalianum
CCTTTAAATTAGTATATAGTCCCTTTGTCCTCTTTAACTACCTCAAAACCTTATTGGTAGTAACCAGCGATCATGTTATGGATTTGAACGATAATATCCACCCTAAAAGTCCTATTGTAAAAAACAATATCTTAATCTAGTGTAAACTTGAGTATGTTATGTTACTTTCAAGTTGCACTGCATAAGGTACATTATCATTGGGTTTTCTGAATATCTAAATGAACCAATGTGACATATTTTGTTTATTCCACCCTTAATGATATGAGAAATTCCTGGGCTCGCAGTGCTGCATAATAACTCTTTCCAAAAACACAATCAATATATATCATCGGAGACAAACTCATACACGGAGACCGAGAACGAGTCTTTGGATCTACAACTTAGGACCCCAAAGAGTCTTTACGAAGGTCCTCATGTCAAAATACTTTACCAACTCCATTTCGACTCCTGCAGCCAAGACTTGAAGATCGCTGCTTTTCACATGCAAGCTATTATCTACATAAGGTTATGAGGAAAATAAATTTCCTCTCATAAAGCTTGCCAGTATATACACGATCCACTTTGTTTCCAACATAACCAAATGAAGAAACTCCAAGTTACTATTGTCTAGAAGTAGTTTTATTGAGGGGCCATAAATACATTTTTTTGTTCAGAACCCCAAACGGCTCAACGATGTTCTGTATAGGCAGAGGAAATGAGATGGTAGTCCTCACTATGCCATTATTCTCACGATTGTATGTGTATGCAGAGAAAATGACATAATCGTCCTCACCATATCATTATTCCAATAGTTATGAGCAGTTACCCTCTTCGGCCAGATTCAAATTTCAGAATCTTCTCTGTTTGCGAATCTACAATTCTTTGTGCTCCATTGACCAATCTTGAATCTGTCAAAAAATATGTCAGTGATTTATACATTGACCAATCTTGTAGTTTCGTTCAAAAATAGGTCAATGGTCTCCATTGACCAGAATTCTTTTGCTCAAGAATCCAACTATAGTTCACGCAATAAACGTTCTCTGACAAAAGTTGATAAGATTCTACCTGGCAAGGTTTCCACCTAATATGTCAGTGGCTCGGCCCACAAGAATATCCTAAACTATATGCGCATATCCAAAACCTCTCAAAATAAGTTCACAAAACAATTCTGAAGTTACCATAAAACTCAACAACCAAACATCATTCTCATAAATCAGATGGAATCGCAACTAACTCAAAATCAGTAGGTTTAAACAGCCACAAATTATCTCATATAGACAAAGCAAACAGCTGCATTTTCTTAAGTCATAACATATTTATTACTAGCATTTTCGGAAATAGAGTTTACAAACACAAAACAAATAGAATCATTCACCTGATAATGTCCAAAGCAATCCACAATGGTTACTCGAGCCGATGCACTCGTATTCCTATCAATTAATTGCAAACTAACATAAAAAACTGAGTAATAACTACTTTAACAAAACAACTCGACTAATTATGCTTATTCATTGACCAATCGACTCCTACATAAAAATGAAAGGCTTGACGTAGCGGATGTTCCCTACTATCTGCTACGCTCAACTTACGCATTAGACTTGTTCACGCCACAACTCGCTTGGTCAAAACTTCAATTCTAGTAATTCTAAAGTAAAACAAAAGTCCTTTCAAAATACTTAGACATTCTAAGATTTTTCGACTCTAAAGATAGTTGAAACCTGGCCACAATTGAGGCTAAAACTACAAATTTGCTACTGTTTAGCAGTTTCGCGTAATTTCAAAAATTTACTTTGGGCAAACCGTAATCCCAAATTGACTTTTGTAAAATTTTATGGCTCCACGACACCCTAAATTATCAATCTCTCATGATTTCTCAGTTTATAAACTCTTAGTTTTAACCCACCAACTCAGAAATCACAAATATCTGAAATTAGGCCTTGGTTGAAAGATCGCTCTGATTAGAAGAATGGAGGGTGTGAGCACTTATCGGGCTTTGAATGGAGAAAATCCGACTTGTGAGGTGCCCGAAGTGCGTATGCAATGAAATCCTAGTGCTTTCTTTGATTTTCTACTCTTTTCTCTCAGCTCACTCTTCTCTTTTCCTTGTTTGCCGACCTCTTCAACTCTCATTCTCTCTTTGGTTCTTGTCATAAACCACCAACCAATCTATTTTTTTCTTTCTTTTCCTTTCTCCCTCATTGGTTTCCCCTTACTTCTTCTTTTTTCTTCTTTTTCGTTCATATCTTTTCTCTCTTTCCCTTTCTTCTCTATGCGCGTCTCTCTCCCTCTCTTTGTTTGCCGTGCTATGCTATTCCTCTTTAATAAGAAAGACCATTTTTCTTTAATTTTTGTTTCCTTTTCTTTTCCCTCACGTGCCCCTCTATCTCACTCTCTCTTATTAAATGTTGTTGTCCCCTCCTTTGTTGACCAAGACCAAGCCTTCCACTTCTTTCTACCTTTTGACTGTTTAACTTTTTCTTTTTCACTTTTGTACACAAATATTACATTTTGATAGGTAGGTCGAAAATGTACTTGAAGGATATCCCGTTCTAGAAAGACAGAAAGAGAGAGATGAGGCAATAGAAGCCAAGCCTAGTCTTCATGCGCCTGAAGAATAGCAGCAAATTACTGCCATTGGCCAATGACAATTAGTTAAAGACCACAAACTTTCTTCACATGCTGACCACCTTGTCAAGCATGGACAATTTGATAATTTAGAGTAGCCTGTCACACTAAAATATTATGTGTGTTGGTTTGTATGATGTGCTTAAACCGAAAACATGTGAACAAAGTCATTATTTTTGGAAAAATTTTAGAGAAGAGCCCCGAGTCCTCTCATTTTCTCAAATAAGGGCCTTAAGTGAACCTTATTTCAAATAAAGTCTTGAAGTTCCATCATTTTCTCAAATAAAGGTATTAAGTAAACGTTGTTTCAAATAAGAGCTTAAAGTAGCCATAAAATCTTTAAAAAGAGCTTGATTTTAAGGGCAATTTTTATCTTTTTACTTATTTGATTTTTTTTCCTTTTTTTATTAGACTTTTCTTTTTTTAAAAAAAAAAATTAACAAAAAAAGACAACCAGATGCGAGAGGGCTACCCCTCTCGCCTATGGCCATCGCTCCATCGCTAGGGAGGGGGCAGTGAAGACTGGCATGGTCGTCCCTGCCTTAGCGAGGGCCACCAGGCCCTTGCCTCTGGTTGGTGGGTTCGTTGGTCCTCGCGGGCCTTTGTTGACCCCGTTAGCCCCCTACCAGTGGTGGGGCAGTGGCCAGCCTCTCGCCTGTCTGTGTTGTTTTTTATTTTTAAAAATAGAAAAAGGAAAAAAAGAAAAAAAAATAAGAAATGACAAAAATGAGGCCAAGCTCTTTTTTGAGCTCAATGGCCACTTTAGACCTTATTTGAAACATACTATATCACTTCAGTCATTTATTTGAAATAAGGTTCACTTGGAGCTCTTATTTGGGAAAATGAGAAAACTTGGGGCTCTTATTTAAAAATTCCCTTGATTTCATTTTAGTGTCTAGTTTGCAACAATTCCTAATACTGTAATGGATTATGCATACTCATTGCAAGAATCAATTTAGTAAAGATGATCCCTAGCCTGTTCAATCTCCCGTGAAAGGATTTAAACAACCAAGTTCAAATTAGCAGAATCACCTAGAGAAGGTGAATAGGTGAATTCAAAGAACTTGATAAATTATAGTGGAATTTAAACAACCAAGTTCGAATATTAGATGAGCATCAATATTTCCAAATTCACGTGTATGCAAGGATCATTAGATGCAATATATAAATGTTTAGAGACAAAGAAACTTGCACACATGTTTATAGTAGTTTGGCTTTATATCAAGCCTATGTCCACTCTCCATACTGACATCCCACTAATTGGATTCCAATATTCAATCGTTTAGATGTTACAATGAGTGATGATATTCTGGTTGGGAAATCACACTATCTCACACAATCACTTTAACAAGTACCTCTCAAAGATTACAACTTGAAGCTTAATAAAGACAATTGTAGGATTGAAACTCTCTTCAGACTTTGGAATTTTAGATTCTTGATATTCTCTTCTCTCCGGCACCTTGATCTCTTTTTATACTCCTCCACTTCTAATTTGCCTGTTGGACAGTCTTTAGAGGAACAATTCTCCAATCAACCCGTTGAATGAAATTGCCAAAAGAAGATTAAGTAGCCATCGAAATTAAGATCAGAATCTCCCCTTGATTCGGCAGCCCATAGAACCTGAATCTGGGTTTCTATAAATAGAGTTTTTCATTTAGAAAATAATCTCGCCTTTGTCAATCAATCAAGATGTCTTGCTATAATATTTAATTGGTGAGACTATCTAAATTGATCCTTTCCAATGTGTAAAATCCACGTTAGATCACTAGCCCTTATAAGAATGATTTGCATCTGAGTTTGAACATAAATTAGACTTTGGATCTACGTCTAAATCTGATAGCTTCCTAAGTCAAATGCCTTGAGAATGTGCATATCTCGGCTTCTAAGTACATCCAGGAACACTGATAAGACCATCCTCGTAATATACAATAACATCTACTGTAGTCCATAGTTGTACAACTCGCAAGGTCTGAAGTCAAAAAACAAAATTGATATTTTTCTTTCTTATGAAATTATCGCTTGCATATAAATACGTAGATGCATTTATCAATTTCGAATGGCAAAGATTGTTTTGTCACTTATCAAAATCTATCAGGAGTTTTTTTTTTTTTTCAACACAAATATGCACGGGCTGTGAGGGTGGAGACAAAATCATCCAGAGGAATTATCTTGTCCTACGAAAACAACAAAGGAGAGGTAAACAAAAAGGTTGTTCTAGGGACAGAGGTGCTGGATCGCTTCGCTTTGTTAGCGAAGAGATTGGAGACCAGTTCAAGAGCCTCATTTGGGCAAGGCCTGAAAAATACAAACTTCACAACAGGAATAGGCGTAAACAAACTATGTCGGAATTTAAATATGTCCATGTTCTTCAAGTCCCAAAATCTTGTGCCCATGATATCATGATATTGTTCCCAAGCGGTTGTTCCCTTAAAAAAGCATGCCAACTATCCAATCATCGCAGTCATTCAGTCTCCAACCGCATTTTGATGCGTTCATCCTTCTTCTAATAACTCAGTATCTCATCGATCCTTACCAATAGCTTCCCTTATTGATTAGCACTTATTAATTGACCATCTCTTGACCTATGTCTGACAACATATTGGTGCGAATTACCTATATATGTCGGCAACGATACTAATTTCAAACATTCACAGTATGTCACATGCTTAGCAATATTTGTTATTTTAATCACATGTTGACGATCTGGTCACTTTTTGGTGCAAACATATGCTCCATTTTAAAAAAATTAAAGCCGACTTTTAATTTCTTTTAAAGAAATACCTTTGATGTACGAACTTCTGCTCCATGAATAGTGCCAGGGTACATACTCTTCGTGCAGTTGGCTAGCTCGCAGTGTCCCGACACATTATCTCGACTGACTCGACCAACGGATCATCATCAGTATAGATTTTATCTTGACAACCGCCATCTTCTAAATCTCTGTCTATTCCAAGAAAGTATATATATTCCAAATAATTCTGTTCACGGAATATATATTTGCGTTACCAAACAGACCCTTACTTTCCTGCACTGTACTTTTAGAATAATTCTGGGAATAATTCTGGGAACAGAAACATGTTTGGTAACGCAAATAATTCTGTTTCTGATTCTGCTCCCGGGAACACTTTTGGAACAAAAATCAGAAACAAAAAAAAGTTGTTTCTCAAAAAAAGAACACTTTTTTAGGATCACTTTTCAAAGATGGACTTCTCAGCCTCTTCCCACGACACTTTTTTAGGATCAATTTTTTAGGATTACTTTTGGACAAAAAAACAAAAATTTTATGTAGTTACCAAACGCATTCTGATTCTCTAAAAGAACAGAATCAAAAAAAGTGTTTTTAATCAGAATCACTTTTTTGGAACAGAAACGTTACCAAACAGACCCTAAGTATACTGAAAATAGTAGATTTTATTCTAGTGGTTAAGCGATGGTATTTAAAGTGATTGTGCCATAACTGCTCTCGAGCAGTTCCCAACAGTTGTGCCCATGTTCTACAATTTCGAAAATCTTGTGCCCATGATGCCATGATATTGTTCCCAAGCGGTCGTTCCCCTAAAAATGCATGTCAACTATCCCACGATCGCAGTCATTCCATTCTGTAGAGACTTCAAACTTGTACCTATATCTTGATGCATTCATTCGTCTTCTAATATCTCGGTATCTCGTCAATCCTTACCAATCGGTTCCCTTATCAATAAATCCTTACCAATCAATATCTTTATCGATCTGACCACTCGTGGTCATATATCGATAACAGATTTGTGTAAGTTATTGGCATATGTCAGAATCGATACTAATATCAATCGTTGACAATAAGTCACGTGCTTAGCCAATATTTGTTATTTCCACGTGCCGACGATCTGGTCACTTTTTGGCGCAAAAAATTTCATAATAAATCATTCAGTCAGTAAATTGGTGTAACAACTAACAAGGACGGACTGGATTCAAGGCGCGCTCGTTTCCAAATTGCAAATCTATAAAAGGGATTTTCCAGGATGAGTAAGTTTCGACAGTTCAATGGCATGTCTTGTTAGACAATATGCAGCTGCAGAATTCAATCCTGACTTAACTAGAACAGCAAACGTCACTTATTGCAATTGGGAACATCCTAGACCGAACACGGGAGAAGGCAAAAAAAAAAATGAAAAAAAAAATACCATTTTAATGTAAAATCAAAGCTTACAGCTGAACATGTGCTTCATCTACCGAATAAAAAGTTGAGCTTGGACTGCAGATTTCCACGACAACATTCCAATTCTTCAATTAAGAGATCGCATTAACATCTGTCTAAGCTGCCACAGAAGTCTCGACTGTGAGCGACGGCACCAGAGTAACCAACTTCCGGCTTCAAATCAGCTTCCCATAGTTCAGGCAATGCTTCCCTTAGGTTGTGGATGCTTTCCAATGCATACTCCGCGCCTTTACACCGTTGAGAGGTTCCAACCTGCACATGGCTTGTGATCTTCTTCGTTGCAGTAGAGTGAAGATTTCGATACAGGACTCTGTTTTGACTCGCCAGCTCAGTGTGAAGTCCATGTCTTTCCCCTGCCTGTATGTCGCGAGCGCTGTCCTTGAAGAATTACTGAGATACAAGAGTAAGAGCAGGGCAGCTGCCAAAATGGCTGTTGAAGATAATCCCACCGTTCTGTGAGGATTGATGTTGGCAATCCTAACTGCTTGCTGTAAGGCTTCCTCGGATGGTTTATACCAAAACCAGATCGGGTCCTGAGAAATGCCCGATGACGTGGAAAATCTCTGAACTCCCTCTGTTAGCGGCTCTAGGTGGTTCCACAAACTCAAGGTCATCCTCATTGCCAGAGGCAACACTGCCAGCCGTTGATGTCCCGTAATTTTTGTGCAGCAGGTTGCACAGAGAATCCAATTTGCCGTCATCTATGCCAAGCTTTTCAACCGTATAATCTACGGAAAGGAAAATAACAAATAAAAGGATCCACATCAGAAACTGCACGAACAAATTTAGCTCCTTTTCAGCACACAAATACAGTTCAAATGGAGAAGACAGGGAGTTGAGATTACCAAGAGATGGGCAAAACAGGTCCTGGGACTCCATCTCTGTCACAGAACCTTGAAAAGAAGACGAAGAGGCATGAGTACTACGGTCCATTGGAGTCTCAAGTCCCCTAAGGTAATCTGAAAGTTCAGTCTGAGATTTAAAGTGAGGAACTTGATGGCCGTTATGAAGCCAAGAGTCTTTGCTCCGATGACAGCCAGAGAAAGTAAACGGTTAAAGAAGATGAGTGGCCATTAACAGATGGTTGGCTTGGTTCTGTTCAGAAAACAAGCCACGACCACCGTATGGGGGAGGTGGAAGAACGATTGGACCTCTGGATTTACATCAACTGAACAAGTGGTCCATCCAACTCACTTAGGCCCATGTACTTGGGTTTCCATTTAACTGATAGCATAATTAAGAGACAGAGTGAGAGACATTCGAGACAGTGTTCATAAACTGAATTTACACGAATTTTAAGTGATATAAAAGTGAAAGCAGTTCCCTTCTGAGACCCAGCCTGTCCATCCTGGAAAATTGCCATGGCATCTTTGTCGAAAATGCATTGAAAGTACGAGATCCTTGAAGTTTCTGAGATGTTTGCCCACTGCATGTTTATGTGCCCATGTGAACTGCTGATATTGGAAATTGTTCCGGTGCTAGATTCTACCTCAACAACAATCATATGGTATCACATGATCAAAACAATGCTTCTTCCTTGTCGGAAAAATGAGGCGCGAAAGAATCGCCACACAAAAGGGCACTGAGATCAGATGGTCGCGACACGGTGTGGTAAACAAGGAGATTTTCAAATATAAACCATTCACTCATCTGGTAAAACCCAAGTATATACATGTCGAGGAGAATCATGAACGTGATTCCGATGTCCACCGGTCCTCCTTTGATTTTTGACAGCTGCTGTTTGTGATGGCCTCTTTTTGTCTCCTTCAACTGTGCGCATCTCGACCTCGCTATGCCAGTTTCCAGGTAGAAAGGGCGCATAGAAACCGTCCCTTCCATCCTAGCAACAGCCACTTGCTGACTTCGTCTACGACGAAATCTTTGTGGTATCTCGAAACCATATGGTGGATCACGAACTGAACTACCTTCCTGCCGAAGGGCACCTGTACAAACCCGGCCCTCATTTTGCGTAATTGCCACTGCTTGTACGTCTCCGGTCTCTCCACTCTCTCCCATCCCTCACAGGCTATCGAATTCAATGCCTCCCTCCCCAACATATCCTTCTCGATCAGCATCCTCTCCTGGTTTTCGTGGGGTATTATTGTGTCAAGCATGTCGAATAGAGAAGAAAAGTGATGCAAAGCCTCCCGAAACCGGGTGACGAAGAAACGGGGCATTGTGGTTCGCGTTGATAACACCGTGGATGAAGAGATCGGGCTTGGCTCTTGTTATCAGGTTGAGGACAATGTCTCGCGCACATTCTTCGGCAACGGTCTCGTCGAACAAGTTCTTGAACCGGTACATGCAGTTGACTATAGTTACTTCGTCCCTATCGATCTTGAGTTCCTCTAGTTCAATCAACTCCCACCTCTTCGCAATGGCGTTGTACTCAAACGGCACATTGAAACTTTCAGCGTAATTTGCCAAGCGCCGACCTGTTTCCTCGACTCTTTCTGCGGGTCTGAACCCGGGTTGAGGCAAGTCTATGCCGGTGATCCGGAGCTTCGTAGGACAAGGTCTCCGTGAAAGGTGCTGAATCAGAGTTGGCCATTGGAATCCATAAAGAATGCCGAAATCGATGACGTGAATACTCATATTATCGGCTGCTGCATCCAATATTGTCATGAATAGAGACGGCGTTCTTAGAATATCTTTGGAATGATGGACAAGCTGCAAGTATAGCTGGTATGCATTCAGCGCATCGGGCGCGTTTTTTCCTTATTGAACGAGGCCTCTATATATCTGGCTGACTGTGCGGCCAATCGTGCCTCAAGACCATTGGCGACAGTAGGTGAGCGAGTCTCTGGGTCCCGTTCCAAAAGGAGAGGCGTGTTTCCTTATCTCATTCAGCAGAGCGTTCGCATCTATGACACTTGATGCCACTGGCTTGTGCACAGCGGATGAGGATCCGCCCTCACATCGACTAACCTCCCCTTTCCCTCTTTCTTCTTGCCACGACCTCTCCCAACTCGGGCCTTCACACTTGTGATGCAATGTCGTTGACTCGTCTTCAGATGCACGGAGGACTCATAAGACGTGCCAGGCCCTCCCCTTGGCTGACCTAAGCAGAATGTGTCGAAAGCCTCTGATTCCGAATTGTGCGGATTCTTCATGAACAAAAAAAGCCTGCTTTGCTATTTTCGCTCTCCCATGTTTCATTCCTCCCATGGAGACTCTCTTTTCTCTTTCAATCCACTGCGGCGGTCCGCTTTGTCCAATCTGTTCCATTTCGATCCGGAGAGAGAAGCTTCGGTAGTGCTTGGTTAGGAAGAAACTTGCTGGATTCCTCGACCCCCATCCTAAAACTGCGAATGAATTGGCTCTCAAAACAAAAATCGAGCATCTGCGCATTGTCCGCTTGATTAGGTGGTGGAAACGCAATGGACTAATATCTCTTTTCAAAAGCTCAGTGTAACCACATAATGCTTGGATTTTGAACAAACCAATACCGGTGAAGTATCCATTTTTCCTACTGCCGTTAGTGCTAGTATAATCTAGTGGTATCTAAGAGCTGTCATTCAAGTGTTATCACTGTAGGGATGCAATTTGCGCGACTTGGGCTCAGGTGAAGGCGGGTAATCTCTGCCGAGGACCTCGTACAAAGGATTTTGCAGCTGACAATAGCTCCACAAAGAATCTGAAGCATGCATGTCTTCTCTTCTATATCTTCTCCATGAGTCTTCGGCTACATATGTATCCGAAGACTGCGTTAGAGAATTCAGTCTCTTCGGTGTATGGTGCATCGCGGCAATCATTTGAACATGGGGCGACATCAACTAAATGATGCATCTCTCCACATTGTCAGGCGCGCTTTGGAAAGTCGGTCTTGAAACAAAACTACGATCTACTTCTACAACAGCAGATTTTGACTGATCGTCCGAGCGGAACCCATTGGAAGGATACAAGGCTCGCATCAGCGGATCCATCCTTGCGTTCTCACATTGACGGTAATAGAGCATGAAAAATACCAGCTTCACTGCAATAGACTGGTTATCTTAGCGCAAAGTTCATGGTTTCGTTGCTCCCAACTGAAAAAAGAAACATTCTCGGCTAGCTGACTTATCCTATTTTAACCTCAGACTCAGATTGCCAGCCCGAACCGTAAAAGAATCAATCTGCACAAGTTCTGATATTTTCCAGGACTATTTGAAAAGGCGACCCTTTGTCGATTCCGATCATTGTTGCGGGTGACAAGATCAAGTAACCAAACCAACCATAATTTGCAGATACCCTTTAACTGCATTCATGTAAAGTTCCGAAACTCACATGTCCTCCATGATGTTCGATGACTTCAATCAACCTATTCTGCTAACAGTTTTCTTTGCATTGAGTTTTGACAGGAAGATCGAAAGCGTACCTGAAGGATATCCCGGTTCTAGAGAGAGAGAGAGATGAGGCAGCAGAAGCCAAGCCCAGTCTTCTTCATGCGCCTGAAGAATAGCAGTAAATTACTGCCTCCAGCCAAAGACAATTAGTTAAAGACCACAAAACTTTCTTCACATGCTGACCACCTTGTCCAATGTAATGGAATCTGTCGCACTAAAAAATTATGCGTGTTGATTCGAAGGTATGTACTAGGACCGGAAAAACACATGAACAAAGTCATCTTTTCATTTCATGGTCTGGTGTGCAGCGATTGTTAATATTTTTCTGGATCGTGCATCCTCATTCCAGTTATCAATGTCGAAACAAAGATGGTCCCCGCCCGGTCAATCCTCCGCGCGAAAAGATTTCACCCCATGTGCCCTTCATCGACTGCAGAACTGGAAAAGAGGTACTGGTCTCCTAGGTAATGAATTGATTTTAACCAGACGGGAGTGCGTGGCGACGACTTCAAGATCTGTCGTTTCTGTCTCCTTCTCCCCACGTGAATGGACCTGCCAAAATGAACCTAGACACTATGCGTGACGTTGCTTCTTTGACCAGGTCAAAAAGGAAATGAGACCCACCATAAAAAAAAGGTTAAAAAGTCAACAGAAAGAAAAGAGCAGCGAAGAGAGTACAGCACGCGAGAAAAGAGAAAAGATAAAAGAGAAAAAAAAAAAAAAAGATAGAGAGAAAGAAAGAAAGAAGAAAGGAACATTTTTCACGCATATAAGCCACGTTGCCTTGCCAAGCCGTTCAACACCATTAGCGATGTTTAATAATTACTAGCACCTCTATTCTCCCTATTGGAGTGATTTTCAAATTTAAGGCTCAATTTTAGACATATATCGAGTTTGAATTGTTGCTTTCATTTGAGAAGTTTTTGGTATGCGCTTTTGTATTAGAATGAAAATTCAGACTATTATGAAGTCGTGGGATTTTACGGATCTTAATTAATGCTTTGATTTGCCCGAAACAAGATTTTCAAATCTGGTGCACTACAGTACTACGCAAATATTATACACTTTAAGGGATGATATCTTCATTTTTCAGTTGTCATTTGGATTGGCCATGTTAGAATTTTTGTAGTACGTCGTAAGCAAGATATTTGGATGTCATAATCGATGTCTAAGTTGATACACACACTAAAATCTACAGACATATTTGTAGTATGACTAGTTATAATGCTGCACTTGTTTGAATGGATAGCATTATTAAGTGGCTGTAGCCTCACAACTGTAACCACGAGAGTGATATCAATGAGAGAGTTTTCTACA
>JAGVVM010008597.1:0-16392 GCA_019149425.1 Psidium friedrichsthalianum
TTTGTTCGGCTAAGTTATGTAGTTCGTAAAAAGACTGTAAGTTGCAAAACTGTGGAAAATGGTCATGTAGATAATATCTGTTGAAAGTTCGGGGTGAGGGTTGCTAATGAGCTCGGTGCTGGGAATGGCAAAGCAGCCAAGTTTGCGACGGTGGTGTCAATGGCGACGTCGGTCACGATTGGCCTCGTCTTTTGGCTCTTGATAATGTTCTCTCACGACAAGCTGGCGTTGTTCTTCACCACGAGTAGGCCCGTCCTCGAAGCAGTGAACTGGCTCTCGGTGCTTCTGGCTTTCACCATCTTGCTCAACAGCATTCAACCTATTCTCTCGGGTATATCACGACGTCGGACCATTTAAAATACCAAATCGCACTTTGATATGACGGGTTTGATCTTTTCGATGAGTCGATAGCAGTTTCAGAAAATTTCTGGATGAAGCGTGTGCTAACATTTCATGCGATTCATTGGCATGCCTTTGGGGTTCCTAAGGAGTGGCCGTCGGGTCGGGGTGGCAATCCTACGTGGCGTACATAAACTTAGGTTGCTATTACCTTGTCGGGGTACCACTCGGCTTCATGATGGGATGGGGATTTCACGAAGGTGTTATGGTATGTGCCACACTTGTTCATTTTTCTTGTGCTGTTTTTTTTTTTTTTTTTTTTTTGCCTTCAATGGAAGATGCTTGAAATTTGTCCAGAGTAGGATGACAAAGATAAACTATGGATAGATACTTTTCACATTTCAATTAGAAGGTTTAATCATAAGCTAAGGCAAAACAATGATGCGTGGAACAGGGAATATGGGCTGGCATGATCTTTGGAGGGACTACGGTTCAGACCTTGGTTTTGGCGTTCATTGTGTGGCGATGCGACTGGGACAAGGAGGTAACGAGGACTTCACTGAATTAGGACATTTTTTTTTTGGAAAAAGTACCAAAAAAGTCATAAACTTATTGCATTAATACCAATTCAATCTTAAACTTTTCAATTGAACCAATTTAGTCTTAAACATTTTTGTATTGGTACCAATTCTGTTCATCCAGTCCATTTTAGCTAGAAATTGATAACTTGGATGTCGGTTATCCTACATGCTGCGGTTGGTATTGATGTGGACATTTTTAACAACTTTTTTCGCAAAATAAGATATACTTTTTTTTACTTCATTTTGACCGACGAGGGTCGCCGACACCTCTCTCTTGCCATTAGACATGGGCTAGCCAGCCCTCACCAAGGCCATCCCGGCCTTGTTGGCCGTGTACAAGTCCACAGAGGTCCTCGCCTTGGGCCTCAACGACCCTGCTGGCCGTGGGAAAGCAGCCCCACCCAGATTTGATGAGGACTACCACCCTTGCTAGGGAAAGCAAGGGCTTGCTAGCCCTCTCCAACGGACGGGAGGGCTGGCTGGCCCTCGTGTATTGGCCAGCAAGGGTTGTTAGCCACCCTTGCCGGCCAAAGTGAAAGGAAAAAAAAGAATAAAAAATTTAAAAAATATTTTTCAAAAAAATTATTTTATTAAAAAAGTTATCTAAAAATGTCCATGTTAGCATTAGACGCGCCATGTGGGACGATTGGCCTCCACGTAAGCAATTTCTAGCTACAATTGGCAGGGTGGACTGAATTGGTACTAATATGAGGAGGTTTATGACTAAATTAGTCTAATTGAAAGGTTTGGGACTTAAATTGGTACCAAGCAATAGGTTTAGCAATTTTTTGGTACTTTTTGTCATTCTTTTTAAGCAATTTATTAAGATTGATGCGCAAAATTCGTTTTGGAAGGTTTTAGCTAGTGGCTCATTTTCGACGTATAGTTTGTCACGTTATTTACTACAGAAATTTAGCTAATCAAATTCAGGTTAATTAGGTGATTTTTAATTTTCTCACGATTCTTTTCTTGCAGGCCCAAAAGGCTCGCATACGCGTGAATAGGTGGGCGGACACAAAGTGATCAGAGAGCAAGGGCTGCACCTCTCAACTTACTGTCATCAAGTTCGATAGAATCGCCAATTTATGTAATTGTCGTTAAACGGCGCCAGTAGACTTACAACATGTGACCCCAAAAGTGGATGTTCCATTCCTGGATCGATTGAAAGAAAAAAGTGTCATCCTTCTCCGCAATGGCAATCGAAATATCATTTAAACAGTTTTCTGGAGTGCATATGAATGTGATGTCACCAGTAATATTTTCATTAAAAAAAAAAATTGCATACATCCATGCGGAAAGGGTGCATTTTCAATCAATCACAAAAGCAGCAACATGCTTTAAATTTATGTATTTGTTCTATTGCACGTAAGGTAAGCAAGATGAATCGACCGGACTGGAAACCGCCCAGACCGAACCGAACCGGTCGGTTGGGTTTGGTTCTGGAGGTCACCGATCCGGTCCCCAGTTCCTCGAGGTGAAACTGGTGTTCAGGTAATTCGGTTCCCAATTCCGAGGAGAAACTAGACCAATTGAACTGCCCAACCAGATCAATAAATTTTTTCTTTTTGTTTTAAAAAATAAAATTATTGAAGAAACAGTAAGGTTCTTCTTTCCCAATTCCCATTTCGTTCATGACGTAAACTCTAACCTCACAGGCTCGCGCTCTCCTCTTGCATGTGGCATCCTCCCTCTCTCGTGGACTCGCAGGCTCTCTCACTCATCCTCAACCACGAGATCGACTGGGACGACGCCTAGGAGGATAGCTCGAGGTACAGGAACCTGTCTTGCATGCTCAAGGAGGAGTGAGACACTTTCTGGCTCGTCAAGCTCGACTACTTCATCTTCGTCTTCATGTTCTCTCTGCTTTCAACCACGGCAGTTGTCTACACAATGGCCTGCATTTACGCCGCCAAGCAAATTACTTTCAAGAAGATCAGAAGGATCGTGCCTGAAGTTGCTAGCAGTGTCACCTGGGGGATGAATAAGTGATTTTAAATAATTTGTCAGAATAACACATAATTTAAACTATCAAGTTCAGAATCGAGTTAGAGTCTGAACAGAAAAAATGATATAATCAGATTCTTGTGTGCAATGTACAATCAGATGGGGTAAACAAGAGTTTAAATAATATTTTAACATTTTTTATTTTTATTTTATTCTTTGCTTCTTGCTTTTTTTTTTTTTAACATCTTTATTGGCAAGAGCCAGAGACCGCTACTTGATCTGGGTGATGACGGTGGCACCGTCACGGATCAATGGTCAAGGGGTCGGCTCTCCCCTAGATCTGGGTGAGGGTCCACGTGCTCGCCACCCATGTCTAGTAAGGGTTGCGACACCCTCGTGTAAACCAGGCAGGGGTCGCTAGGCTAGAGACCTTACTGGCTATAAATGTAAAAATAAAAAAAATAAAGTAAAGAAAAAATAATAATAATAAAATATTTATCGTTAAAAAGTGTTCACGTCGAAGCCAACCATATAGCTGGCGTCCATATCAATGATTTTCGATTTGGCTGGATAGGCTCAATTGGCAAAAATTGAGAATATTTAGGACTCAATTGGTAAATTAAAAGATTTAAGATAGAATTGGCAAAAGTGCAATAAGTTTAAGGTTTTTTGGACAATTTTTTTCATTATTTTCTCATCATCACTTGTTAACGTAGCATCTTTACTAGATACTTTTTGTTGAACATTTTCAAAAGTTCTTTGATGCACACCGTTACATTGTAAAATCGCCAATAGAATGTGAATGCAAAGATAAAATACCATCTTACTTTTGGGGTATGTCTCATATTCCCTATCGATAGGAAAGCGCAGACTCTTGCTCCCCGATGAGATCACAAGGGTTTCAAGGGGGTAGTGCCCCATGAATGCCAAATGGCTTTTATAGTTTGAGCCCATTTTTTTTTAATTGGTAATTTGAGATTGGGCTTATGAATAACTACTGCTATATATTCTTTTTTTTTCTCTCTTGTAATCGAGGAAGGTAACGAAAGGTGTATTGTGCTAATTATAGTAGAATCTTTTACTGGACGTAACTCTAATTTTAGGGTGAACTAAGATAAATCTTGTATTAATTTCTCTTTCTCGCTTTACGCTTTGCTTTGTTGTGATTATGCACCGAATTCTAACAATCATGAGCTCACACGAGGGATTAGACTCAGAAATCTATCAATTAAATAAGTAACATGATTTAAATTTATGTCTTTGTTCTATTGCACATGACAAGAAGTGTGTGACTCTTGGTCATCAGATAGCGACATTTACAATTTTGTATCTTCTGAATATTAAAGTTTGCTTCTTCAACAAGGGGCCGCCAGGCTCAACAGATAGCGATAATTACATTTTTGTATCTTCTAAATATTAAACTTGGCGACTGATCGGGAAGAGGTGGTATATAATATAACCCAGGAGGAAAGATAAAAAAACACATAAAAAAGGCTTTGCCAACATAACAGTCTTCGAAGGACTGTGAGAATAACAGTGTATTTTGAGCCACGAATTCTTAAAAGGTTGGGCCCAAAATAATTTTAATTAATTGATATTTATTTTTTGTGCGTCAAAATAGACCTTTATTCTTACGTACAGTCATCCAAAAACTTTTAAGAATTTTTGGTGAACAACAACGTACTTCTCTTCGTCATTCAAAAACTGTTTTTGGTAGCAAATCCCAAAAAAATTATAAAAAATCTGGACCTTCCAGTTTCGCATCAGGACAACACACCAATCGACTAGCTTTCCTATATGTATGAAGTGAGTGAAGATCAGCATCTCTTCGGCGTCGTCCACAATTTGCTGACCATCCAGAGAAAGAGAAAAACACGCGGACGCAGATAGCCGCCAAGCAAAATGGCAACCCTGAACTCTGCAGAGAATGCAGAAAAGGTCCCTCTTCTTCAGGACTCGACCGAACGGAGAGAACGAGATGGGGGTAAGGAAGAAGAAGGAGAGGAAGGAGATCAGAGCCTAGCCCGGAGGGTGTGGGTCGAATCGAAGAAGCTGTGGCACATCGTCGGCCCCGCCATCTTCAGCCGGGTCGCCACCTACTCCATGGTGGTCATCACCCAGGCCTTTGCCGGCCACCTCGGCGACCTCGAGCTGGCCGCCATCTCTCTCACCACCAACCTCATCATCGGCCTAAACTTCGGCCTCCTTGTACGTACTAAATCATTCTTATGCTCTTCCTGTCATGTCGGGCGTGATTACCCCCAGCAGATGCTTTTCTTTTATGGAAGTTGAGTCGATGATCCCAAAAGCTCCTCTTTGGATTTGGCAAATTAGCTCGGGATGGCGAGCGCCTTGGAGACGTTGTGCGGGCAAGCGTTCGGTGCCAAGAAGTACTACATGCTCGGCATCTTCATGCAAAGGTCGTGGATCGTCCTCTTCCTGTGCTGCATCCTCCTCTTGCCGCTCCACCTGTTCGCCTCCCCGCTCCTGAAGCTCCTCGGGCAGCCCCATGACATCGCCGAGCTGTCCGGCGTCGTGGCCCTGGCCCTGATCCCGGTCCACTTCAGCTTCGCCTTCCAGTTCCCGCTGCAAAGGTTTCTCCAGAGCCAGCTCAAGACCGCGGCCATTGCCTGGGTGTCCTTGGGGGCGCTCGCGGGTCATGTGCTGATGAACTGGCTATTAGTGTACCGGCTCCAGCTCGGCCTGGTCGGGACGGCCATGACCCTCAGCTTCTCGTGGTGGGTGCTGGTGCTCGGGATGTTCAGTTACACCGTGTGCGGCGGGTGTCCTCTCACTTGGACCGGCTTCTCCATGGAGGCCTTCTCTGGCCTATGGGAGTTTGTCAGGCTCTCTGCTGCCTCTGGACTCATGCTCTGGTACCTCTCTCTCTCTCTCTCTCTCTCTCTCGGCCAAAATTCCCTTGCTACTTTGGGTTGTCTTCAAATGGTCTCGACTTGTTACTAAGTCCTGGCCATGCCCGATAAGATCGGGTCATTCATCGCGAGTTTACGGGGTTTTCGCCCCAATCTTGACTTGCTATACACTGAGCCGGAAGGACCGCTAGGCAAACTAAATCTGACCAATATCATTGCCCTTGACAATCTTCATCTGCAGCTTGGAGAGTTGGTACTATACGGTACTGATACTGATGACCGGGAATCTGGAGAATGCCAAGATCGCCGTGGATGCTTTGTCCATATGGTATCCAATCCATCCACCCTCACAAAAATTCTACACATTGTGCCCCGTCTTTTGCTCATAATTCCTCTGCACACGAACAAACATATGTCTTGTGGCCTGTCATTTCCAGGATGTTTTAATTTGCTTTCTTTCCATTCTGAACAACGTATTCAACCTTTCCACTGTCTCTTTTGGTCAGTTTTGTGGACTCACTTTGTTTATCTTCGCTTGGTCAGCATGACGATAAATGTTTGGGAACTGATGATCCCTCTGGCGTTCTTCGCTGCTACCGGGTAACATCTATCTTCTCGACCACTTAAATATTAACTTTCAAATCGCTATCGCCGACGCTAATCGTCCTCTTCTCGCCGAATACAAACAAAAATGAACTTGCGAATTGTTGTTCTCATCTATTGCATTATCGTTTTAGATTCGACACCACATACGAGTTTCATGCGTCGTGTCGGGGTTAGAAATGACCCTACAGCTTTTGCAATAGAGGCCGCCCGCCTGAGGATTCTGCACGACCATTTGATCGTGGAGGACGAATTAAGAGCGTCGGTCTCCATGATTTGCTTGATGGAAAAAATGAAATGTTTGTCTGTTGTTGCTGTTGGCGGGGTCCGCCTCTTGTGCTGCCCAACTACCAAATGAACAAGGAGAAAAACAAAACTAAAAAAAAAAGTCAAAATGTCAAAAAAGCAAGAAAAAGACAAAAAAAAAACCAACAAGGAAGAAAGAAGCGGGGGTCTGTAGGAGAGAGAGAGTTCACCGAGGGAGCGTGTGAGGGAGAAGAAAAAGAAGGGGGCAACTTTGCGATCCTCTTTCATATTTTAGAATGTTGTTCGTGAGATCGGGGCCTACATGTTCATCGACTTCTTTCATTGAGATTTGTTTCCGAATTCTCCAATCACGATTAAGATTTTCTTATCTCCTTTTGTATTGTTCCATTTTTGTGACGAAGAAATACGCTTATATTCTTGATGTTGAGCCTTTAGTATGTGACTAAAAAAAAACCGTTTGTATGTCTTACTATTCTGGATGATTAGTGGAAGTTTTTAGATTGTTTGTGATTCTTTTCGTTTTGTGTTTTCCACGTAAATCTTGGTGTATTATCTCCTTATCATTCCTCTATCATATTTATATGTTACGAAGTTGTTTTTGTTAGATATATATTGTCGGTTGTTGTTGGATTAAGTCGGTATAGTTTTGGGAGAGAGTTTGATATTGGTTTGGCTTAGTTTGTATCGAAGTGCTGCCCGTTTCTCCCCCAGCAGTTACCTGTACTTGGTCTTCCCTATTCTTTTCGCCAATATCGTAGGCAGTAACAAAATTATTAAAGGATTTTGCAAATGGCTAGGGTTTGCTATAAAACATTGAGATAATTTTCATAAAGGCTCGTTCGGCCTAAGTTATGTAGTTCGTGGACATAAAAAAAGACTGCAAGTTGCAGAACTGTAGAAAATGGTCATGTAGATAATATCTGTTGAAAGTTCAGGGTGAGGGTTGCGAATGAGCTCGGTGCTGGGAACGGCAAAGCAGCCAAGTTTGCGACGGCAGTGTCGGTGGCGACGTCGGTCGCGATTGGCCTCATCTTCTGGCTCTTGATAATGTTCTCTCACGACAAGCTGGCGCTAATCTTCACCACGAGCAGACCCGTCCTCGAAGCAGTGAACCGGCTCTCTGTGCTCCTGGCTTTCACCATCTTGCTCAACAGCGTTCAACCTATTCTCTCGGGTATGTGACGACGTCGGACCATTTAAAATACCTAATCGAACTTTGACATGACAAGCTTGACCTTTTCAATAAGTTGATAGCGATTACATGAAATTTCTGGACGAAGCGCATGCTAACATTTGATGGCATGAATTTGGGATTCTGAAGGAGTGGCAATCGGATCGGGGTGGCAATCCTACGTGGCGTATATAAACCTGGGTTGCTATTACCTCGTCGGGGTTCCGCTCGGCTTATTGATGGGATGGGGATTTCACCGAGGTGTTATGGTATGTGCGATACTCGTTCATTCTTCTTGCGCTTTTCTTTTGCCTTCAATGCAAGATCCTTGGAATTTATTCAGATTAGTATGACAATGATCTATGATAGATAGATAATTTTCACATTGCAATTAGAGGGTTTATTCATAAGCTAAGGCAAAGCAACGATGTGTGGAACAGGGAATATGGGCTGGCATGATCTTTGGAGGGACTGCGGTTCAGACCTTGGTTTTGGCAATAATCGTATGGCGATGCGACTGGGACAAGGAGGTAACGAAGACTTCACTGAATTATGGCATTCATTTGAAAAAAGTATAAAAAAAAAAGGTCATAAACTTATTTCATTAATACCAATTTAATCATAAATCTTTCAATTGGACCAATTTAATCTTTAAACATTTTTATATTGATATCAATTTTATCCGTCCGGTCTATTTTGACTGAAAATCGCTAACATAGATATCAATCATTCTACATGCTGCGATTGGTGCTAACGTGGATATTTTTAACAATTTTTTTTTTGTAAAATAAGATGTACTTTTTTCCTTTCATTTTAGTCGGCGAGGATCGCCAGCAACCCTTGCCCAGGGCCATTGTAGCCTTGCCGGATGTGCGTAAGGCCACGAAGGTCCTCGCCCTAAGCCTTTGCGGCCCTACCGACCTTGGGCAATGCAACCCTCGCCCAAATTTGGTCAGGACCGTGACCCTAGCCTAGCTAGCCCTTGCGTAGTGTGACCAACAAGTGTTGTTACCCACCTTTGCCGGCCAAAGTGAAAGCCCCAAAAATAAAAAAAAAATATATTTTTTCAAAAAAATAAAAATTTATTTTATTAAAAAGATTATCTAAAAATTTCCATGGCAACACCGATGCACCATGTAGGACGATTGACATCACATCAGTAATTTTCAACTAAAATTGACCTGATGGACTGAATTGGTACTAATATAAAAAAGTTTTAGAACTAAATTAGTCTAATTGAAAGGTTTATGATTTAATTGGTACCAATGCAATAGGTTTAAGACTTTTTTGGTACTTTTTCCCATTCTTTTGAAACAATTTATCAAGATTGATGCGTAAAATTCGTTTTGGAAGGTTTTAGCTAGTGGCTCATTTTCGACGTATAGTCTGTGATGTTATTTACTACAGAAATTTTGCTAATCAAAATTCAGGTTAATTAGTGAATTTTTAATTTCTCACGATTCTTTTCTTGCAGGCCCAAAAGGCTCTCATACACGTGAATAAGTGGGCGAACACAAAATGATCAGAAGCAAGGGTTGCACCACTTTTGTTTGAAACATTTTTCAGCTCTCAACTTGTTGTCATCAAGCTGGATTAGAATCGCTAATTTATGCAATTATTGCTAAACGGCGCCAGTAGATTTACAAAATGTCACCCAAAAGTGGATGTTCCAAACCAGGATCGATTGAAAGAGAAGTGTCATCCTTTTCGCAATGGCAATGGAAATACCATTTAAATAGTTTTCTGTAGTGCATGTGAATGTGATATCACTAGTAATGTTTTCATTAAAAATTGCATGTATCCACGTGGAAAGGAGGCATTTTCAATCAATCACAGAAGTCACATACTTTAAATTCATGCCGTCAAAAGGACACAAGAAATGTCAAATTTGTCTATAGCGCTCACTTTAGTACTACAATTTTAGCCGGCTCAATTAAATGCCAATCAGAGATAAACGATTACTTAAGTGCCAGATTAGAGAAATCCTAGCTAAACTGATTATGTGGCATTTATAATTAAATTTTTAATTTGACATGGCAATTTTTTTTAAAAATTTCAGTGCACGTGCACTTCTAAACTCAAAAATTAAAAATTGAGAGAGAGAGAGAGAGAGAGAGAGAGAGAGAGAGAGAGAGAGAGAGAGAGAGAGAGAGAGAGAGAGAGAGAGAGAGAGAGAGAGAGAGAGGGGGGGGGACCTGCAGGCGATGAGGGCTTGCACAGCCCTCTGTGGCCATTGCCAGCAATGGTGGGGCGGCACCAATAAGAGCTGTGCAAGGCCTTGCCACCAACAAGCCCTTTCTCTCTCTCAATTTTTATTTTTAATCTTATCTTTATTTTTTTTAATTTAACTAAGTTTGGATTTTTTTTTACTTTTAATAATTTTTGAAATTTTATCTTTTCTTTTATTATTAATTGGACCTTCAACAAGCACGTTGGCTTCATATATTAATAAAAAAGAATGCTACATCAAATTTCTAGCCACACAGATGAGAGTTGGCACTTAAGTGATTGTTTCTTAAAAAATTAGACACTTAAGTAATCTGAAAAAAAATTAGCACTAAAGTGAATGCCGTATAGAAATTTTGACACGTCTAATATTCTTTTGCCATTTATGTCTTTGTTCTATTACACATCGTCGCGACCTAAAATTTCCAAAAATATTTCAGGCTAATGGATTATCAGATTAATTATTTAACTATCCTAACTCGAATTCTTCCAAGTCCATACCAAATCGCAACTTATGTTCAATATGATTAACATGTACTGTGTTTTGAATTCAGAGTCGCCACTAATCATTTTTCATAGATGGATTAGAAATCATAAATGAATAAAAAGTAGTATTAATTATATATTATTAATTATAGAAATCAAAATATTCATTAATTCAAATTAGCATGTATAATATGTAGGTTTGAGAAAAATGTAAGAAATCAAAGTATCTTGGGCTAATCTCATGACTCGATCCAAAATTTGATTGATAGAAAAATTATGGTAAAATCCATTGAATCATCTATTGTCTAAATTTATGATATATTTACAAGTTTACTAGATCGAAAATTGATGATAAGTAAATTAGTAGGAGAACTAAATTACTTTTACGAATTAGAGATTAAGAGTTTAGGAACTTGAATTCGCTAGATTACTCTGACGCCTTTTCAGTACCATTTTTATTTCATGAATTTTTTTTAACCAACATTAATTGATTTTAACCTAAGTCACTAATAAATGTTATCATTTGGTTGCACAATCAATTAATTAAACATCCAGAAATCAAGATAATCAAGAGAGCATGCGCTACATAAATTATTCTCTTTTTATTTTTTGATTTTTATATGGATGCATATGATGCATGAATTTTATTCTAAACGACACAATGTCATGATGCAAATCTAAGACTAAGCTAGACGACATGCAAATTAAATCAAAATAATATAAAAAAGAGACTACGGTTTAATTAAATTAACTAAGTTACGTGCAAATTAATTAAATCTAACATGCATTCGATATGAAGTCTAAGCTAAAATGCAACATAGTAGGACATGGCAAAGATGAATGACATAGAAAGGATGAATGATATGGCAAAACGAAATGGCAGAAGACGAATGACATGGCAAGAATGAGATCGCAAAAATGATTTTTTAAAAAATTTCAGATGAATTTATTTCCTAAATAAAACTATGTAAAAAAAACCCTTATCTTACCTATTTAGAGTTTAAATGACCTAAACCTAATATGTTAAAGATAGATTATTTTAAACATAAAAACTATTTAAACAAGCAATTTCTATCATAAAAAACAATCTAGTCTAATTATTTACAAAAGAGTTAGACGCTGAAAAAAAAAACTACATGATGCAAATTTTAAAATTTGGAAATGAATAAATGAAATCTTTTTTAGAATTTTCAGAATTATCAAATCATGCGACAAACATATTCTAAAAAAATGACAATCAAGCTTCAAATCAAATTATGAAAGCAAATATGCCGATCAATTTAATCAAGATAGATGATATATCAATCAATTTTTGAAAAAATTTCATGAATATTTGAATCCAATCTTTAATTCGTAATCTTACATTAACGATTGAACTCAGATCATTACCTAATCAAGTATTTCATCAATAATCCTAAAATAGACTTTCTCGATCGTGTGACAGGTTGCAGATTAGGAAAGAAGTTTTCCTAATCAACCTGTATTTAAAAAGAAATCTACTTTTATGCAATATGCAAGATATGCAAATATTGAAAAATAGGCAAGTATATATTCAAATTAGAGATAGGAAATTATATCCAAATCTTCAAGACTGCTCTTCCAATTTGAATCCACCCGAACTTGCAGATGAAGCTGGCTCTTGACCAATTGCATGGGGACGCGGAAACTCAGTCAATGGTTACGGGAGTAGCTAGTTTGCTCCGAATAGCAGATGACAAGAAGTAGGATTGCTAGCATCCTTCTTGATACAGTAGACTCACTAGCAGCAGCAGCAACTTTTTTTATGGAGTGAACTCGCTTGAATAAGCATGAGGACACTGGCTGATGTGGATCTCCCCTCTCTCCGTGCGATCTCCCTTTTAAAGACTTTGGGAAGCTCCAAAAACAGAAGGGAGGATTGTGCCCTCCTTCCCTCTCTATGGCTCACGTTTTCTCTCTGCCATGTCGCTGAGCTCTAGAAAAATCTCCCCAATTGTCTTTTTCTCTTTGACCTGTTCTTCCCCCTCTTAGCCTTCCTTTCCCTGTGATGGTCGGGCAAGCAGAAAGGTGAGAAAGTCGGGTTGCAAGACCTTCGTTTTCCACTTCCACCGTGTCTTTTTCTTCTGTAGAGAACAAGCTCTCTGCTAAATGTGTCGATCTCTATCTCCTCTATGCACGAGGGCACTATATGAACGGCGTGTATGGACAATCGTGGCCGCCATGTTTTAACGTTTATCTTTCCTTTCTATTCTTGCCTGTGGATGGGCCAAGACATGTTGGAGTCTTTTCCTTCTTGTTTTAATATATTACCCTTCGTTGACTAGATTCCCCTTCCTTTTTCATATTGTTTTCCCTTGCATGAAGTCCACTCATATTCATGCTATTCTTTTTATTTCTTTCCTTTCCAACAACCAAGAGAATTGACCATCTCGAATATCTGAAAATACACCTAATTTTGCACGTGCAAGCACTAATGAATTAAGCACGACGTAAATTTGACTTTGAGTTAGGTCGAATTTGCGTCACCGCAAGTTTATCTTAATTAAGCTCAAAACTATTTACTCAAGTCCATCACCTTTCAATGTAGCCTCGCCCTTGCCGCCAGTCCAATTAATGTGAATGTAAATGCAATGAATATACTAAAATATCCTACGTGAAAAATAATCTTTTTTTTTTTGGGAATTAAAATTAATTCTTAATTTTTTATTCAAAGTAAAAAGAGAAATCAAAATCTAGGTGTTAATACTCATGATATGAAGTTGTGTGTTCTTGGTCATAGTGATATTTACATTATGTCTTATGAATATTAGTTTTGCTTCTTCAAGAAGAGGCTAGCCGCGATTGATCGGGAAGAGGTGTTATATAAAGCAGTTGAAGACACAACACAAAACAAATGTATAATAAATTGTAAAAATTATAAAAAAAAAAGCTATAAAATTATTGCGATTGTGCTAATTCAGTTCTAAACCTTTTTTGTTTTAATTCAATCATAAATTTTTACCATTTGAGTCAATTCAATTCTTCTCGTCATCTTTGACAGATTAGCACTAACGTGACGTTAGCGCTGATGTGGATAATTTTTGCTATTTTTAAAGATTTTTTCAATTTTTAATTCTTAAATTTTTATTCTTTTTTTATTTTTTCCCTTTTCTCCTTCTTCTTCCTCTAGCCGGTTGCGAATCGGCGACTGGCCAGAAGCCTCACTTAGGTTGTCACTTGCCCAGTCTTGCAATGCCAACTCATAATGTTAACAGCAAGGCTCAGCCTCATCATGTTTGCATGAGATCGGTCTCGCTAGGATTGCCAAGCGCAAGCTTGTCACAAGGTGAGGCCAGACCTTGTCATTGCTGGACGAGGCCGAGCTTGCCCCCGTCAGCTTTGGTCTCTGGCTAGTCACAAATCTGGCTACCGATGAAGAAGAAGAAGAATTGAAAAGATATTAAAAATGTTATTAAAAGTGTTCACGTCAGCCCCAACATCCATATTAGCACTAGCCGCGTCCACATCAGCGCTTGCGATCAAAATTGTCTGGATGGACTAATTTGCACAAATATAAAGATTTAAGATTGAATTGACACAATTACAATAGTTATGATTTTTTGATATTTTTCCTCAATAAATCTTGACATTCCAATTTCGTTGGTAGCGAAAAAAGGATTTCGAGTTCCTTATTCTTGTCTTACGAGGTCAATACATTAATTGACTAACTTTCCTATATAAGCACTTCCAAGTCGTCCCCAATTTCGCTGACCATCGAGAGAGAGAAAAACACAACGGACGCAGATAGCCGCCAAGAAAAATGCCAACCCAGAACTCTCCGGAGAACGCAGAAAAGGTCCCTCTTCTGCAGGACTCGACCGAACTGAGAAAGAGATCGGGATGAGGAAGAAGAAGAAGAGGAAGGAGATCAAAGCCTGGCCCGGAGGGTGTGGGTCGAATCGAAGAAGCTGTGGCACATCGTCGGCCCCTCCATCTTCAGCGCGTCGCCTCCTACTCCATGCTAGTCATCACCCAGGCCTTCGCCGGCCACCTCGGCGACCTCGAGCTCGCCGCCGTCTCTCTCACCAACAACCTCATCGTCGGCCTCGACTTCGGCCTCCTTGTACGTACTGTTCTTATTCTCTTCATGTCACTGTGAGGCGTGATTCCCTCCTCTGCAGATATGCTTTTTCTTTTATGGAAGTTGAGTCGATGATCCCAAAAGCTCCTTCTTGGATTGGTGAATTAGCTCGGGATGGCGAGCGCCTTGGAGACGCTGTGCGGGCAAGCGTTCGGGGCCAAGAAGTACTACATGCTCGGCATCTACTTGCAAAGGTCGTGGATCGTCCTCTCCTGTGCTGTATCCTTCTCTTGCCGCTCTAACTTGTTCGCCTCCCCGTTCCTGAAGCTCCTCGGCCAGCCCCACGACATCGCGGAGCTGTCGGGCATCGTCCCCTTGTCATGATCCCGCTCCACTTCAGCTTCGCCCTCCAGTTCCCCTGCAGCGGTTCCTCCAGAGCCAGCTCAAGACCGCGGCCATCGCCTGGGTGTCCTTGGGGGCGCTCGCGGTTCACGTGCTGATGAGCTGGCTGTAGTGTACCGGCTCCAGCTCGGCGTGGTGGGGACGGCCATGACCCTCAACTTCTCGTGGTGGGTGCTGGTGCTCGGGATGTTCAGTTACACCGTGTGCGGCGGGTGTCCTCTCACTTGGACCGGCTTCTCCATGGAGGCCTTCTCCGGCCTCTGGGAGTTTGTCAGGCTCTCTGCTGCCTCCGGACTCATGCTCTGGTACCTCTCTCTACCTCTCTCTTGCTGGGTGGTCTCGGTCTTGTTACTAAATCCTGGTTGTGCTCGATCTGATCGAGTCAGATTGAGATCACTCTTCATTTTTTTCGGTTTTCGCCCTAGTTTCGACGTGTGCTATATAGCGAGCCGTGAGGATCGCTGGGCGAACTAAATCTGACCAACATTATTGCCATTGACACTCTTCATATGCAGCTTGGAGAACTGGTACTATAAAATACTGATACTGATGACCGGCAATCTAGAGAATGCCAAGATCGCCGTGGATGCTTTGTCCATATGGTACTCAATCCATCCTCGCAAGAATTCTGCATATTGTGCTGTGTCTTTTGCTCTTAATTCTTCTGCATCCGAACAAACATATGGCTTGCGGCCTGTCATTTTCGGGATGATTGTTTGAATTTAATTGTTTCTCTTTCCATTCTGAGCAACGTATTCAAACTTTCCACTGTCTCTTTGGACTCACCGTGTTTATCTTCGCTTGTTCAGCATGACGATAAATGGTGGGAGCTGATGATTCTCTGGCTTTCTTTGCCGCCACCGGGTAACGCCTATCTTCTCGACCACTTAAATATTAACTGCTAAATCGATGTCACGGACGCTCATCGCCCTTTTCTCACCTTTTTATCACTGAAAAAAAACCTATACTAGCCTCACAATCCTGATAATGCTATCAATTATTTCTGATCACACGATTTTTCAATCGATGAATACTTTATACAAATATATGGTGATGATATGTGAATTTAATTGATATTGTACCGTCACTAACGGTATCATAAAAAAAAAAACTTTTTAAAAAAAAACTTGCGAATGATTGCTCGCTTTGGGGTTAGAAATGACCTTACGGGCTTTTGCAATAAGGGCCACAGGTATGAGGATTCGACTCGACCATTTGATTGTGGAGAGTGACTTTTGTGCGTCTGTCTCC
Source organism: Psidium friedrichsthalianum (assembly GCA_019149425.1). NCBI lineage: Eukaryota > Viridiplantae > Streptophyta > Magnoliopsida > Myrtales > Myrtaceae > Psidium > Psidium friedrichsthalianum. The sequence goes on from JAGVVM010008597.1 coordinate 16,183, forward strand.
ATGATTAGCTTGATGACGAAAATGAAATGTTTTGTCCGTCTCGTTACCTGTACTTGGTCTTCCCTATTCTTTCGACGTTTTATGTCTAGTGTCTCGTTCGACTTTATTCAAAAGGAGGTTACTCCCATTTCGCCAATGCAGGAAGGCAAAATAACAAAATTATTATAAAATTAAGCAAGAAAGTTCTAAATATATAACGTTTTGCCATTT